>MU731739.1:0-12280 GCA_026770625.1 Nicotiana glauca
GCCAACACTGGTATTTCACACGAGTTGGAAATATTGTAACCAAAAGTTATTTATTTTGATCTTGGAATTCTTTTAATCGGGGTAAAATCATATGCTCACAGTCGACGCCCCCTTTTTCCCTCCCTCCAAAGAGTGACAAATCGTGTTTACGATATTTAGGAAAGACTCTATTCCCGTTTGGGAATTAGGTTTTTGATTTGGAGAGTCTCCACCTAATGATTATAGTGCATTAGGACACTTTAAGGAAGAATTTGAGATGAAGAACCAGAGTTCGGGTAAGGGCTAGAAATTATCTCGAGGGGAAGGTGTTAGGCACCCTTCAAGATCCACTAGTGTGGTTCCCGGCCAAGCTACAATTGTGACTTTAAAGCAAGCAAACATACAAGGTAATTTCTCATAAAGTTGCAAATAGGTATGCATAAAGGTTATTAGACATGCTGAAATTCGAATAGATGACTCCTTAACTATTGGCAAGAATGTCTAAATGCAGAAAGATGGGATCAAGCAATGAGTACCAATTGTCAAACAAGGAAGTGAAAGAGAGGGAAATTTTATAAAAGGGCTGTGCGAAAAATCAGAAGGGGAAAATAAGTAAACAAGAATGCAGAATCTGAAAATTGACAATCTCAAAAATAATTATGTAAAGGAAAAGGGGTCATAGGCTTGTAAAATACATGGATCATCCACACAACACCAGTACATAATTATATGCACAGTGTTATCGTGTGATCATCATCACCATATCTACCCTTTCCCACCCTATTAAGGTATTAAAGCACGGAATAGTATCGTTACTTATTGCATGCTATTACCCGTCCCAATACTATTAGCCCCGGAGGCAAATGGACTACTAATCCTAAAGGGAGAGGGGTTTAGGGCTTTTAGGAGTTTTCAAAGGATAAAATACTAAGGCGTCGATCAAAACACATAATACAAATAAAGGGGGAACAAATAAGAAAATAGGGCTCAAATAAGCCTCCATAAATCAGATAAAAGTCATAGAGTTTAGCTTGTCTTACACGTACTGATTTGGTCTTAATTAAATAAAGCGACAAGCGGACTGGTTCAACGCATATTTTTAGACGGAAAGTCTACATTAAGCTCGCTCGAATGCAGTTGACTAAACTGCTCTGATTGATTAATTAATCCTTTTGTCTAAGTATTGAATGAAACTAGGCATGATATCTACTGATTTTAGAAAAGATTCAAACTGATTATAGAAAACAGTTACCAGTTTTAATAGAATAATATGAGTTCCATAGTTGATATTGCTTTTAACGAATGAGACAATTCAGATTCCAGATTTCCTATAGGCATGCTTTCTATATGTTTACTGGTTTTGACACCTTTTCAGACGTTGACAGAAGTCCTATGAACATGGTATCTATATGCAGCTTTTATTGTTAAACCTACAAACTATTTGCCTGATGCCGTTTACATATGCAGAAATGCAGAAGTCTATAGGCGGTATTTCTATATGTGAATTTGCAGGACAATTAGAAGTTAATCCTATAGGCAGGATATCTATGTGTGAAGTTGCACAAATCTGAAGTTAACCCTATAGGCAGGATATCTATGTGTGAAGTTGCAGAAATCAGAAGTTAACCTATAGGCAGGATATCTATGTGTGAATTTGCAGAAATGAAGTATCGAATCCTATAGACATGTTTTCTACGCGTGGAGTTGCACAAATCATAAATAAATCCCTATAGGCATGATTTCCATCCTTAGTGCATAAAAAATAAACCCCCTTCCCTTTTTTTCACTAAATCCCCAAGTTTATACAAATTATTACAGCCCAATAAAACTAGAATTACAAAGGGCATCAAGAATCATCAGCTGCATCCACAGAACCTAATTCAGACTTAATGTCTAATAATATGAGATTGAGCCAACTCCGAGATCCAGATTTTCCAAGCCTTCTCTCATCTAGGGTGTTTGAGAGATCCAAGGAATTTCAGGATCCCCAGGCAGTGCATACACCTAAAATGCTAATGAGAAAATTGATTTGTGCAGTGTGGAAGGGCCAACCCTTATGTGTCCAAGTTCAGAGGGAGCTCAAGGGTCCCAAGGCAAGGCTCACACAAGAGGGGCAGAACCTAAGTTCTAAGAGTGAGTGCAAGTGCAATAAAAAAAAAGGGGGTAGGGAATACCCAGGCAGGCTGGTGATCATGCCCAGCCATAAAGTAGACTGGCACACCCCTGACCAAACCTGTTGGCCAAACATTTAGAGAGTAAAAACCTACTTGAGGTCCATCTATGACTTGAGCAATAACTAGAATATTGTCATGCCAAAGTTGTTACTCAGCATACAAAATAAGGGAATAGGGATGGGAAACTGACAAAGCTCAGGGACCAAAGGGTCTAGTTCATATCCATGGACAATAACTTCAAATATTGCCATATTTCTAAACCATAACTTAAAGCACATAAGGGGATACGGGGGTTTGGGATTCATAAGGTAGCAAATAAATAACAAGTGACTGACAGAATGCACACATTGATAAACAATAATTTACAAAGGAAAGAGAACATATTACAGCATGCTTAGTAACATATCTCGACTGCATAAACATGGGCAGAAGTAAACAAGAATGACAAACTGGAGCAGTTAAAGAAAACATATTGTTTTTGAGGCTTGTAAATTAACTAGGACATACCAGTAGAGAAGCAAAGTGCACAAAAGGCAAAGCAAACACAAGTCCACAATCTAGCCTTGGCTTTCAGTCGGCCAGACAAAGCAACAACACAATTAGTAGTAAAGAAAGAGAGAGTTTTAAGAGTAAGTGTGTATTTTTTTTGAACTCAAGTTGTTCCTCTGTTTTAAAGAAAAGAGGGTAGGGTATTTATATTTTTTGAAAACGAGTGAAAAGTAAGGTAATAAGTAAAGTTTTAACACAAACATGGAAACAATCACAAGTCAGAACCAATTAACACAAGACTTTGCTTTAGTCACGGGATTTTGCTCAACGGACACTAACAAGATTAATATTAGGAAAGAAAATCAATTTGTAAACGGAATGATTGTTGCCATAAAAGGAGCAGTAAAATCATACAGTAGGTGTTTATGTCTAAGTACAGGAATGTACTTATTTTTGGAAAGGATCTGGTAAGGCCAAACAAAGGGACAGAATCAATTACCCCTTAACGGGCGAGTAAAATCAGAATTTCACAAAGGAAAAGTTTTTGAAGATCAATCACGACTTTGAAAATCAATAATAGAAGAGCCTCAATATAAAAATGAAGTGCGCAACTAATAGACATGTGAGGCCAAGTTATGGCAAAAGAACAACATATAGTAGTAACTAAAAAGAAGACATTCGAAGCATGATAGTCAGGTTCAGTGTTCAATAATAGAGAAGAAGATCAAAAGCATGCAAAGAGTCGAGTGAAAACCATAGTTGAGTTTGACAGGTATCAAGAACTCAAAAGTAATCACATAAAGGAAACAAGATGCTGAAGTGAAGGAGCAATTTCAAACATGCGAGTTGCACAAACAAACTTAGGAACTTGAATAGACCCCAAAGGACTAGGTTTTTCAAAATCAGTAGATTTTAGAGGCATAAACAAATGAAACAAATAAACAGTATCAGAGTCTCAAATAAACCCCAAAAATTAGGGTTTTTAACCCTAAACAGGTGCAAACAAAGTAAATCAAACAGATAGACTCAGAAACTCAAACAAATCTCCAAAAATTAGGTTTTCAACACCAATCAAACTTAGAGATGATAAACAAATGAATCAAACGAAATATTTAACAAACAGACTCAGAAACCCTAGTTTGAAATCAAAAGATTTTAAAAAGAAAAATTGGGGAAAACGTTTAAAACATCACATATAGAACAGATCGAGCACAGATCCAAACAAAATGAACGAAAAAGAACCTCGAATAGGCTAGGGTTTCTGAGAACCCTAGAAACGAGAAAGGCTTGGAAGAAACATGATCAAATCTAGAGTTGCTAAGGTCGGAACCAGGCTTAGGAAGCTAAGACGATGGCCGGAGACCTCGAATCGACGAAGGTCTGAGCGAAGGCCCTTGAAGTCTGGCCTCGAATCTTCAGGTATCAAGCATGTGAAAGCAGTAGAAGGTGAGTATAGGTCGTCCATGGCTAGAGCGGCTATGAACTTCGATGGATTTGGGGTTGAAATTGGCAGAGTGTGACTAGGGTTTCGAGAGAGTTCGAGAGCGTTTGAGTGAAGAGGGAATTAGAGGCGGCGTTTCTGAGGGAATGGGGTAGGGTTTAGGGGTCGTTGGAATTAAAAAGGAAAGAAGAGATCTGGGATGTTGATAAAAAATGATCAACGGCTCAGATTTTAAAAGAAAACGTGCAGGTTTGGGCGATTGGATCAGGGGTCGGGTCTAAATGGAATTTGTTCACGTAATTGGGTTTGAATTGGGGAGCCAGTTTGGGCTGTATTTGAAATGAAATTGAGGCTAGATTTTAAATAGCCAATTTTCACTTTTTATTTTATAAAAAGGCAATAATGATTTTTAAAAATAAATTAAAAATACTGAGTAAAAAAATATTACATAAATATTAACTTAAAAATACTATAACTAATTTTGTTATTATAAAATGCTATTAATCACAAAATAGGCTATAATTGCAATTATATGCAATTTAGCTTTAAAAATACAAAATAAATTCGTAAAAACATGAAAAAATCACCTTAATTACATTTTTGTTATAAATATGAGAATAAAGTAAGTTATTCACCAAAAATGATAATTTTGGGAATAATTATCGGATTTTGTTGTATTAAAATTGGCAATAAATTGGTTTAAAAATCATTAAAAATGCCAAAACTCTTAGGTGTGCTTATATATGCACAATTATGCTATTTTGGAGGTATTTTGGGTATAGAAATACTTAGGGAAAAATTGGGTATCAACAGCTGCTCCTATTTACCTAGGAAAGATGAAAGAGTTATCGGGTAAAGATATGATGGCTAATTTTGATCGGAAGCGGCGATTTGAAAAGAATTTGACCGAGCTCTAGTTTTTGAGCTGCCTACATATCCCCGATATTACAAGAATCATGTCGTATGTAGTTCATGAACCATTGACGGAACATGCCGATGGATATTCGAAAGAGACGGACACGATGTTTAGGTAGCAAGAGGTATTTTGAAATTTGATTGGCTACGGGGATTGGAGCAGGATCGCTCCTGCTGAGACAGCCATTGCTAGCTGGTGTACCTGCAGGTGAGTAATACAGGCGTATATCATGCATAGACATAAATGTGATGCAAGTTCTCGTTGGATCATGAATGCTGTCTTCGGACGGTTAGGATGACGTCCTCGGACCATGATGTCCTGGGCCATGAAGTGCAAAATTAAAGGATTTGCAGGCTATGAAATGATGTTCTCGGGCAATGATAATGGTGCCTCCGAACCATGATGCATTTGAATAATGCTGTGCAGGATATAAAGTAGGTCCTCCGGCCATGGCGTGGTGTTCTCGGGCGATGAAGATGATACCTCCGAACAATGAGGCCCTCGGATAGTTTGGCAATATTTCAGCCCATGAAATGCAAGATTTGGGGGTATTTCAGTAGATGCAAAATTTAAATGGCGATATTTCAGCTGATAGAAATTTAAATAAAGCAGCGATGTTTCAGCTGATGCAAAAAAATGTAAATGGCGATATTTCAGCCGACAAAAATTTAGATAATGCAGCGATGTTTTAGTCAATGTAAAAAAGTAAAATGACGATATTTCAGCCGACAGAAAGCATAGGTATAGATGAATATGGGGATGAACTGGTGATCTTTCAGTCGGTGTAGAATTTAAATAAAGTTTGGTGATATTTCAGCCGATTGCAAGAGAGATAAAGTGGCGATATTTCAGCCGATGCAAATAGAGGTGGCGGTATTTCAGCCATGCAGGTGGAGGTAGAGCTTAACCTCAGAAGGCAAAAAGGTAGCCTTATGCAAATAACGCAGGATGGAGACAGTGCTTAGTCTTGAAAGGCAGAAAGGTAGCCTTATGCAATGCCGATAATGTAGATGGAGACAATGCTTAGTCTCGAAAGGCAGAAAGGTAGACTTATGCAGATCATGCAGATGGAGACAGTGCTTAGTCTCGAAAGGCAGAAAGGTAGCCTTATGCAGATAATGCAGATGGAGACAGTGATTAGTCTCGAAAGGCAGAAAGGTAGTCTTATGCAGATCATGCAGATGGAGACTATGCTTAGTCTCTAAAGGAAAAAAGGTAGCCTTATGAAATAAAAAGATGTAGATGGAGACAGTGCGTAGTCTTGGAAGGCCGAAAGGTAGCCTTATGCAATGCAAAAGATGTAGATGGAGACAGTACGTAGTCTCGGAAGGTAGAAAGATAGCCTTATCAATGCAAAAGATGCAGATGGAGACAGTGCTTAGTCTCGGAAGGTAGAAAGGTAGCCTTATGCAATGCAAGAAAATAAAAGGACGGATAGTAGTGAGATTTCTTAGCCGATAGCTGATTACGATATCGTGCCTGCCGGGGAGGTTGTGTGCAGATAACAATTATGAACAAGTGATGATTCTGGGAAGTTGCATTTTTTAGAAAGTATGCGTACATAAATATTCCTAATAATATTGTAAGTCGAGTGCCTGCATCCAAAGAAAAATCGTGAGTTTTGTAAAAAAGGGGAAAAGGCTAGTTCGTTTTCCCCTGGCTTCCGGCATTGCGTATCATTAGGGTAACGTTGCTAAACAACATCAATTCAAAAAATATTTATGCATTATTTAGTAAATATAATGTAAGTAGAAAATAGTTTTTCTTTAGATGAACCAACGTCTGCGACGTGGTTCAAGACATTGCAACCTCTCTTACTCCGCAATTTTGAGAGTCCTCCTCAAAATTCTGCCGCAGTTTACTGGGCTGTCACTTCTGACGGCTGCGTTGAACGGCTGAAAAATCAACTTCGGAATTTTGAGGGTCTTCCTCAAAATTCTACCCCAGTTTACTGAGGTGGCATTCCTGGCGATGAATGGCTGAAAACTAACTTCGGAATTTTGATGGTCCTCCTCAAAATTCTGCCCCAGCTCCAATAGCAGGGGAAAATGAAATTTTTATTAAATTACGACCGAACCCATAGGGCTGCCTACATAGCCCCTCTTAAATGGGAATCAGGTCAGGCATAGTTCAAATCAAGGGAACCTGAGCTTCGCGGATACCAGGTAATGCTGGCTGGTCTCTGATACTAGGACTGCTCCTATGCCGACTCCTTTGAAATTTGTGGCTCCGTCGAAAAACAACCTCCAACCATCGTAGGATTCTGCAATATCTTCTCCTACAAAGGACACATGTTCGTCAGGAAATACATTTTTAGGGCTTTGTATTATCGGCCAATAGGATTCTTGGCAAGGTGATCTGATATGGCTTGGCCCTTGATTGCTTTCTAAGTCACATAAACAATGTTGAATTCACTTAGCAAGATTTTCCACTTGGCGAGCTTGCCAGTGGGCATGGGCTTTTGGAAGATGGGCTTAAGGGGTGCTGCCATGTTGAAATTTTTATAAGACTTATCCAAAAAATTATCCACTTGTTAGTTAACTGGGTAATGTCCTGTTACCCGTTAATCAATCAATTACCCGCATAATTGAAAAATATTTCCACTTACTTAAAATACCAATAACTTTTAACATATCTTATACACCTTACTTTCATGGCCATGTAGTACCTTATATGGTAATAGTCCATGAATACCGATTATTTTAGCTTGGGCCATATTTTATCCCAAAAAGCCAAACTTCAACGAAACTTATTTTTCAATTTTCTTACCCTTTCACCTTAGCGAATTTAAACGACTGCAATGAGATACGTGAAATGGGACCGATTTGCACACCTGCAACAAGATGTGAAATGAAAGTGAATTTCGCCTTTGTTTCCCTTATCCTTGTTAGTAGTTTGATTTTGGTTCCTTTATAATTCTCTTGATATTTTGTTTTACCCGTTAGTCCTTGAAGCATGCTTTTCCCTCCCATCTTTACTTTTTTATTTCTACTTTACCTTTCACTATATATTATATAACTGTACAGGTTTATTTATAAGTCTGGTCCTAGCCTCATCACTACTTTGTCGAGGTTGGGATACGCACTTACCAGTACATGGGTTCGGTCATGCTGATACTACATTGCACTCTTTTGTGCAAATCCCAATGCTGTAGACTTTGGACCATAGATTTTGATCGCTACCTTCAGTCCACACGGATATCCAAGGTAGACCTGCAGACGTCCGCAGGCCCTGGCATCTCCTCTATCCTTTATTTCCTATTTAATCCCTTTGCCTTAGAAACAATGTGTCTTTTATTTTTAGACCTTGTATTTAGCAGTCTTAGATCATCTGTGGTACTGTGACACCAATTTTGGGTGGTTAAGGCTTAATCATTTGTAATAGTTACATGTTCAGATATTTTATTGCTTTTTTCCGTTTATTCTATATTTTCCGCTATTTACAAGCTATTGCTTTATAATTGTTAAAAGTAAATAAAATGATAATGAAGTAATTAGTTCAAAGGATTAGCTTGCCTAGCTCACATTAGTATGCGCCATCATGACTCCCAAGGGTGGGAAATCCGGGTTGTGACAAGTTGGTATCAGAGCTCTAGGTTACATGGGTCTCACAGTTCACAGACAAGCGTAGTAGAGTGTGAGGGATCGGTACGGAGACGTTGGTATTTATCCCTTTGAGGCTACAAAGTTAGGAAAATTTCACATCTATTCTTTCATGTCGTGCGGTTTTGTTTCTCAAAGCTGATTGAATTTCTATTTTGTTCTCTCGCAGAAGCCGAGAATGCGCGATTCCTGATCCGCTGACCAGCAGCCCGAGCCCTCAGCAACAGCTCCCACGAGGGGCAGAGGGCGAGGTTGAGGCCGTGCTAGAGGCCGAGGTAGAGGTAGAGCTTAGCCAAGAGTAGAAGCACCAACAACGGAGCCTCAGGTTAACTTTGATGATGAGGTTCCGGCCCCAGCAGCTTTGGTGGGCCCAACTCAGGTCCTAGAGGGGTTTATTGCTACCCCAATACTCCAGCATGCTTTGGCCCATCTAGTGGGCCTTACTGAGAGTGTCATCCAGTCAGGTTCACTCCCTATAGCACCAGTCGTCTCTCATGCTGGAGGAGGAGCCCAGACTCCTACTATTCGCACTCCGGAGCAAGCAATTCCCTAGTTTCAGACTCCAGCAGTTCAGTCAGTTGGAGCAGTTAAGCCAGTTGGATCGGTTCAGTCGAGTGTGGTAGCCTAGGCCGGTAATGGAGCAGCTATGTCTGCCAATACTTTGTTGAGATTATACAGGTTTACCAAGCTCTTCACTACTATGTTCGGCGGTGCATCTTCTGAGGATCCCCAGGATTATCTAGATAGCTGTCATGAGGTTCTCGGGAACATAGGAACCAATGGGGTCGATTTTGCTAGTTTTTGCTTGTCTGGATCTGCCAAGACTTGGTGGAGAGATTATTTCTTGGCTAGACCAGTTGGGGATTAGGAGTCGTGTCTTATTTTCTATGTGTTAATTGTGGAGTACGACATATAGGCATGGTGACGAGTATCTATACGCCAGTGTCAAGCATGCCCGTAGGTCTTCTATTATAATTGTTATGACTCCGTTGTGGTTTATTGTGCCTCACATGTTACTATCATTATTTTTCCCTTGCCGGGATGTTTGTCTTGACATTATTGTTCCCTTGCCGGGATGTTGTTATATTGCTCTTATTCCCTTGCCGGGATGTTGCTATATTGCTCAGGTTCCCTTGATGGGATTTTTTCTGATTGTTGTTGATTTGTATCTGGTATCGGGTGGCATGTCTTCCACAAGATAAATGAAATAGGAGCGGGTGGCAAGCCTTCCACGAGATAATTAAAATGGGGAGCGGGTGGCACGCCTTCCACAAGATAAATGAAATGGGAGCGGGTGGCACGCCTACCACGAGATAATTAAAATGAGAGCGGGTGGCACGCCTGCCACCAGATAAATGAAATGGGAGCCGGTGGCATGCCTGCCACGAGATAATTGAAATGGGAGCGGGTGGCAGGCCTGCCATGAGATATATGAAATAGGAGCGGGTTGCACGCCTGATCTCGACCTCTCCGCACTACCAATTAAGTAGCAAGAGAGGGTTGGAGCAGCTTTTACCCGATTTTGGGTCGGGATCGATATCCACAGAGAGCTAGAATTCGGAATCGAGTAACTATCTAGTTTAGGATTGCGTATGTGTTCCAAATTACACTTCTATTCATTTTTGGGGTTTTCTTTATACTTCTACTATTATCAAACTATGAATTGTAAATACAACTAGACTAAGCTAACAGTTAAATGCTAAGGGTTGTTCAAATAGTTTAAAAAGGCACTAGGGTAGTGACTTTTCCCTAGGTGGTCAATTGACTGATACTTGAGTCTAAGGCACGTTTGACATGTTTTGGGAGTATGATATAACAGTTGCACGACTTTACCCACTCTATACCTCTCGGTGCTTCGGGTGATTTTGCCTGAACTGACTTTCTCAAGACCAATTGGGTATGCAAATTTGCACAAGCAACTAGGGTTCAAGTCGGGTATTACTCTCTCGAGGTTTTACCCTTTAATTGGGGCTATCAATCTCATGAGTAGGCCTCAATTCCTTGTTGGACCAATTTTGGAGACTTCGGCTCTCTTTCTCATGAAGAGCTCAAGTAAACTCTACACAAACTAGTATTTGCAGCCACTAATTCAAAAATTAACCATGAAATTGGCCCAAATAACAAACACCCATAGTCAAATTAGCCCTAAAATACAAGACCCATCAATTACCCACACTAGGGTTGAGCCACAACCCTAGATTATGGGTCTAGCTACTCATAATTAAAGAAGAAAAACAAGAAATAGATGGAGATAAACTCATATTAATTAATCACTAAGTTAATCACAAAAATTCAATGATTAAAAGTAGCTAAAATTGCCCGAAATATCTAAGAATCTCAAACCCACGAGTGCAGATGCTTAATTACTATATCTGCTTGACCTAAAAATGGAAAAAAAGCTATTTATACTAATTTGACAATTCTAGACAAAAATACCCCCGCGGGATTAGAGCAGACCGCACAAAATGGACCGCGGTCCGCACTAGGGCTTTGGACTTGACAAATAGCTCTCTAAACTTGGGCATCGCGGACTACAAAGAATGGACTGCGGTCGTGGAGGTTTCTAGTGCGGTCCGCATAAAATGGACCGCAGACCGCATTGGTTTGACACTGAGAAATTGCAACTCTCTGATTCTCCTCTCTGCAGATCGCAAAGAATAGACTGAGGCTGCATTGATCTTAGTGCAGACCGCACAAAATGGTAGTGCGGCCGCACTACCTCTTGGCCTAAAAATCCACCTCTCTGAATCTCCCAGTACAGACCGCACAGAATGTAGTGCGGCTGCACTGGCCTTGTTTCGCCTAAGCTTTGTATTGTCTTGGTACTTGTGCAAGTTTCACTCCTTTTAAGTTGATCTTTGACATCTTGTCACTTTTTTGATCAAACCTACAATCAAGCACAACTGGTGAGCCTTTTGGGACTATTTTGTAAAAATTACTAAT
This sequence comes from Nicotiana glauca, assembly GCA_026770625.1. Lineage (NCBI taxonomy): Eukaryota > Viridiplantae > Streptophyta > Magnoliopsida > Solanales > Solanaceae > Nicotiana > Nicotiana glauca. The sequence continues at coordinate 11,545 of MU731739.1, forward strand.
AAAAAATAAGCAATAAGGAGTATAAAAAGTATCAAAATTCGTTTTTGTAATTGCATCTTCAACATTATATTCTACTCGTGCCAAACTGAATAACATAGCAACGCTTATAATGAGTGGTTGCGCGCTTCCGATATTATCACCCCCTAAATTTGGCAAAGGTGTATTTGCGGTAAAACCAGTTGATCTGTGGTGCAGTCGACGGTTCCTTCCTTTCCCTCTTGAGTTGTCCGTTCAAGGGTACCGATCTTGTCACGCCTCAAATTCGAGGGACATGACCGGCACTCGACCGGGTATCCCCAGTCAAGCGGACCTGGGTGCCTTTCCTATCCCACATTTTACCCCTCATTCTCATTACCTAATAGCCAAGCCATTTATAGGATATGAACTCCATTAACCGAATTTTTATAAACATAACAATAACAATTTCCACTAGAAACTTCATTCACCATAATAAAGGTATTTCAAAATTTTATACATGATTGCCAAACATCAATATTTCTCTTTTAAATTCCCATGCCCGAAACTACCCACAGCCTGTCTACGGAGCCTCTAAATACAACTGAAGAATAATATGGAAATGCCGGCAACAAGGCTCCGGCTGTACCTTATACAACATCAAAACAAGATCCCAAAAATAGAAAGTGGCGTGAGCCACATAGGGCCCTGAATGGGAAGGGGCTCGCCGAATCAGCTGACGGGAAGTGATGAGGAGCTACGGTCGGTGGACTGGAGTACC
>MU731739.1:13756-95886 GCA_026770625.1 Nicotiana glauca
TTATAATAAGACTTATACACTTATTAACATATCCAATTGATATCCATAATATCACAAATCCATATTTGCACACGAGATAAAATAATTTAGCCTACCTTGGCACGACGAAATCTTAAATCACTCGGAAAAAAAATTTTAGGGCCTTACAGATCTAACACCCCATAGAAACCTTACTCTGTTCAATTATGCATGCATCACTGTCAAACCTAGTCGAGTCGGTTATGTTGTCCGCATAATGACTCTTTAAGATATCCTTGTCCAAAGTCCATTGGGTTCCCCTAGAACCCAAACGGACACTACTACGTATGTGCATTTATTTGGAGAACGAAATGATGCTTATGCCAATTATTGATATTTAAATGGTCGAGTCTGGCGGGGGTAAGGGCCTAACACTTTGTTTTGCAGAAAATGAAGCACGAAGTCCCCATATTCGGCATGGTAACCAACATTCACCCAAGGTTGCTATGTTGGTGGGAAGACCTTCACTTTAGTGATCGGACCCCGTCCGCAAATATTTGGGAAATTTGCCTTCCCTATGGGAAATCCAACCTGACAACAAAATCATATAGGCTACGACTCTATTCTGGGACGGTGATAGATCGATGTTCCACTTCGGGGACCTTGAAATGGAACCTATGCTCGAGGAAATAGGAGGATTTGCTGGTATTCCATGGGAAACCCCGGGCTTACTTATGCCGGAAAATCGCAGGGGTAGGGGTTTTCTCAAAATGATCGGACTAAATAAGAACACAAACTTCACCTATTTGAAGGATTCCTACATTCCTTTCGACTATCTGTACGAGAGGTACGCCCATAGCAAGTCCTACCACACTTACCCAAATGAAATCGCCCTCACCTCATTAGGGCATATCCATATAAGAGTCTTCATCTTTATGTTCTGCTTTTTGGGGATGATAGTATTTCCTGTGAAGAAGGCTAGGATCCATACCAGACTGGCCATGGTCACAAAAACTTTGATGGAAGGAATTGGCGGGCAGCCTTTTAGCATAGCACCAATGATCGTCGCAGAGATATACCGAGCCCTGGAAAACTGTCAACGAGGGGCCAAACACTTTGAGGGTTGTAACTTATTGCTCCAACTCTGGCTCATGCAGCACCACCAAAAGGGTGAATATCGGCAAGAGATTTTGCTCAGAGACTCGGATGATCATATTGCCTTCCATCAGCAAAGGCGAATGAACTATATGTCTAAAATGTTTGCCCAACCAGAAGATGATAAAGGATGGGTAGAGTTATTTGAAAATCTGAAAGAGGACCAAGTGCAGTGGATGTTCGAATTGTTCCCTATTGAAGAGTTCATTGTCCGATCTCGGGATGCACCGTTTCTTATACTCATCAGCATGAGAGGAACTTATCCCTATTTCCATCTCCGAGTCATGAGGCAAGCAGGAAGAAAGCAGGTTATACAAAGTGTTGACAAAATGAGTCACTTCATGGCCGACTTTCAAGATGACGATAGTCCATACAAGTGTTAAGCCCAGCATATGTGGCTGTGCAAAATCATCCTGGGAAAGGATTCCATAGAACTAAACAGGTACCATGCTAGTTATACTCCATACTATCCAAGTTAGTTAGAAGACAATCATAGTGGGTTAGGACAACCCGGGTTTGTTCGAGGCCACAGGGTCATCACTAAAAAGGCTGAAGTACAGGTTAAGTACAACCAATTACGTAAGAGGATTCGGGAATGCGAAAGTGAGCACCAAGAAATTCAAGAAGCCCATCAAAAGCTGATTGAAGAATGGAAAGATATGGCTATCAGCGCCAACAAGCGACTAGGTATTTATTTTAGTGGAGCTGGAAAGGAAGTTCATCCATTGGATTGAAAACTGCCAGAACGCTGAAGGAAACGAAGGAGAACATTTGGCTAGAGCCTATTTGCTGCTGGGACTGCGTGAGCTGGTGAAGCTGTTCGACGGAGCTAAAGATGTCGAGTCTGAGGAAGGTCCTTCTAAGATGAAGTGGTTAGGAGTCTTTCCTTTGCTTTAAATGTAATAAGGCCAATGGTCATTAGTGACATTTTATTTTCCGCTATTTTAGTGTTGTTTTGGGATTCATCTTATTTTTATCAATAAAATGAGGCATTTAGCATTATAAGTTCTCCAAACCAATTTGTCTCTAGGCCCACCTCGGGCACAACGAGGCTCCCAAATTTGGACACAATTTATATTCTTGCACTATATGTTTAAATATTGCAACGTTTTCTTTCCATGATCCACACTAACTTGTAACCTTTTTGTTTTTACTTTTTCTTTTATTCCCCTCCCCAAAGGTTAGTTCATGTACTCTGGCATCGTCATCATATTCTACAAGATCCAAGGGTCCTCCACCTCCTCCTCCTCCGAGTCCTATTAGAAACAAGAACAAGGGAAAAATTGAAGATTTGAGCAACATCAAAAAGGAGAATTCAGCTGAAAGGGTAGAGACTTCTCGGGGTATTCAGGTTTCCAAGTAAAGTGCCTCCTAGCTCGAATAGATGTTATTGAAATTTTAGGAAGAACTAGACCAAGTTCGGAACTTGGAAAGCTTGTCATTTTCTTTTACTACCCCGGATATCAGCTTCCCTAACACTCAAAATCCCACGCCTTCTCAACACATCCCCAAACCACAGAACCAATCCACTCCCCATCACCACTGCAACACATGCCACACTTCAAGCAACGTCCCACTGCTCATCCCTGAACAACTAAACTCCATAAATGATCATCACCACAACACTCCCACCTATGTGGAAACCATACCACACCCCATTCAGCCCGCCTCAAGCACACTTGGATCTGATGACAAATACTCTCTTATCATGAATCTGGCCGCAGAACTCAAGAAGCTGACCAGTCGAGTTCAGGGTGCTCAAGGAAGCAAGGGGATCGAGGGACTGAATTACGAGGACCTCTAAATTCAACCAGATGTCGAACTTCCAGAGGGGTACAAACCTCCCAAGTTTGAGATGTTTGACGGCACCGGGGATCCCAAAGTTCATTTAAGGACATGCTACGACAAATTGGTCGGAGTAGGAAATGATGAAAAGATTCGCATGAAGCTCTTTATGAGAAGTCTGAAAGGGGATGCTCTATCTTGGTACATTAGCCAAGACCCGAATAAGTGGTCGAACTAGGTAAGTATGGCGTCCAATTCATGGACAGGTTCAGATTCAACACGGAGAATGCACAAGATGTGTTCTACATCCAGAACTTGAAAAAGAAACCCACAGTGACATTCCACGAGTATGCTACTCGTTGGAGATCAGAAGCCGCTAAGGTCAGGCCGGCTTTAGAAGAAGAACAAATGAACAGGTTTTTCGTCCGGGCCCAAGACCCACAGTACTACAAAAGGATGATGTTGATCGAAGGCCAAAAATTTTCCGACATCATCAAGCTAGGGTAGAGGATCGAGGAAGGTATCAAAAGTGGTATGGTCATTAACTTTGAAGCATTACAGGCTACCAACAAGGCTCTACAGTCTGGTGGCACATCGAATAAAAGGGATGTGGGTGCCGTGATGGTTGCACAGAGAACAAAATCCCCAATAAAATACCAAACCTTCCCAATACCCCTTGCTACATATCAACCTACCTCAAATTACCAAGCACCTTAACCATCTTACCAAGATCCACCACCTACTTACCAATCATCTCCACATCCCGCATTTAATCCTACTTCACCCAAATACTCCCAACCCGTACACGTCTACCAATCCTACAACACCCAACAATCTCACTTACAATCACCTCACCAAAATTTCCCTAGACCCTCAAACTTTGACCGCAGACCTCCCAAACAATACACTGCCATTGCCGAACCTATCGACCAACTGTATGAAAGGCTCAAAGCTACTGGTTATGTCACCCCTATCCCTACCATAACTCCAGAAAATCCTTCCCAATGGGTCAACCCGAACAAAACATGTGCATACCATTCCGGCATGAAAGGGGCATAATATTGACGAGTGCCGCTCTCTGAAGGATAAGATCCAAGATTTTATCGACAACAAGATCATTGTGGCAAATGAGTCTGCTTCAAATGTCTGCAACAACCCTCTACCTGACCACAAAGGCAGAAGCGTTCACATGATAGAGATAGAAAATGATTGGGACCCTAAAAGATCAATCAGATTGATCGCTGAAGGTGACGAGCCAAAGAAACCAACGGTGACACTTAATCCGATTATAGTCCAGATCCAGCCTTTTGGAGATGCCAAAGTGAACATGTCCGTACCACTTGATTTGGAAGCACCTTCTTTTGCAAAGGTGCCAGGGCGAATTAAGGTCAAGTTCGGGTCCCCCAAGGAACCTACGCCATTTGAAGTTGTTGTGTTACCTTCCAAAGCAAGGGTACCAATCCTAGTGGAAATGTCAGCCATAGGGCCATTCCATACAAAGGCCATACCTTGGGATTACACAGCCGAGACAAGTAGAAAAGGAAAAGCCAAAACCGGAGAAGCAGTTGTGGCACATGATATGACAAGAACCGGCATGGTTTATACTTTGGAACATTTAGCTGAATCGAGTAAGCATGCCTATGGACGGCCTATTGAAACTGGGCCCAATGATCTCTGGAGGAAGATACAAGCAAAGGAGTAGTCAGTCATTGATCAACTCAATAAAACATCGACATAGATCTCCATCCCAGCTCTGCTGCAAAGCTCCGATGCACATAAGAATGCCTTGTTAAAGATACTGAGTGAGGCATATGTACCCATCAACATAATTGGAGGAGAAATGGCAAACATGGTGGGGCAAGTATTGGAAAGTCACAAAATCACTTTGCATGAAGATGAGCTACCACCGGAAGGGCTAAGACACAACAAAGCACTGCACATCACTGTACAGTGTGAGGATTATTTCATCACCAGGATTCTGATTGATGGAGGGCCCAGCCTCAATATTTGCCCATTGGTGACTCTCAGAACAGTGGGAAAGAGCCTGCAAGAGATAAAGGATGGAGCCATCAATGTCAAAGCTTTCGATGGTTCCCAAAAGTCCACTATTGGGGAAATCAGTTTGTGTCTGCAAATGGGACCAACTTAGTTTGACGTTAACTTTCAAGTGATAGACATCCCAGCATCTTACAACCTAATATTGGGGCAGCCCTGGATTCATGCCGCTGGAGCTGTAGCATCAACCCTACACCAGGCGGTGAAGTTTGAGTGGAATCACTAAGAGGTGATTATTCATGGCGACGGTAGCAATCCCATATACAGTCGCCAGACCATCACGGTGATCGGAGGAAGAAGGAAAATAGGCAGAGAAACCTACCATCACATCGAGCGAGTCAACGCCATGGACAAATATAAATTATAGGATAACAAAATTGAATGTATACTGAATTGGTGTGGATATGAACCTGGCAAGGGACTCGGCAAGAACCTCCGAGGAATTTCCAAGCCTATCAAGCTGAATAAACGTGGTACAACTTTCAATTTGGGATATGAATACACTTGGGAAGAGTTCAACCATTGGTCTCCACAATGGCATTGTCCCTACTACCCACTGGAGCATCCGATACCTCGCATGGAGTAGACTTTCCAGCCAGCCGATGTCATATATGGGTCGGAAGAAGAGAAAGCATTGGCAACAATGAGGAATTTGTTTTTGGAAGATGATAATATGGACTTTTGTGTCATTTTCAAGGAGGAGGGGGAGGAAGGCCCTTCCATAAAAGCCGTGAGCCGAGGAGCACGCCTTAACAATTAGTCCATCAGAACCACCAAGGCCCGGAAAGATTCGGGGTAGCAAGGCTGAACAAAGCACCATGCATCATCTTTATTTTTTGTTAGTAAACTTCTTTCCACATTTTAATTTCGAAATAAGAGCTCCAATGTTCAAAACAATTATGAAATTTATCAAAGAATTTCAGTTTCTTATAAATCTTGCTCTTATTCCCTTTTATCGTTTACTTTATATACACAACATTACTATTACTTATATTGATGAACCGATGATTGTGACTTGCAACGAGATAACTCAAAAAACAGATATAGACTCAGAAGAGGATGATATCCCAGAATAAATTGTTAAAGTGGTTGAGGATTTTGAGAATAGACCTAAGTCCAACCTGGACGAGACTGAGGTTCATAACTTGGGAGATACAGAGAATATCAAAGAAACGTGCATCAGTGTTCATCTATCACCATCAGAAAAGAAAGAGTACACAGAATTTCTAAGGGAATATGAGGACATATTTGCCTGGTCGTATGACGACATAACTGGTCTCAGTACATCTATTGTAGCTTACAAACTGCCAACCGATCCGACATGTCCCCCGGTAAAGTAGAAGCTCAGGAAGTTCAAACCTAACATGAGTATGAAAATTAAGGAAGAATTCACCAAGAAAGTCAAAGCCAAGGTTCTTAGGGTGGTAGAGTATCCAACATAGTTAGCCAATATTGTGTCAGAACCAAAGAATCACGGGAAGGTTAGAACCTGTGTAGACTACCAGGATCTCAACCGAGCCAGTCTGAAAGATGATTTCCCCTTGCCAAACATTCACATTCGAATTGACAACTGTGCTAAGCATGAATTGCAGTCATTCATTATTTGTTTTGCTGGGTATCATCAGATATGGGTGGATGAGGAAGACGCGTAGAAAATAACTTTCATTATGCCGTGTGGGGTTTATTTTTATAAGATGATGCCATTTGGGTTAAAGAATACCGGGGCCACCTACATGAGGGCCATGGCTACTATTTTCCATGACATGATACACAAAGAGATCGAGGTATATGTAGACGATGTCATCATCAAATCCAAGAGAGTCGCTGACCACATGGAGGATATGAGAAAGTTCTTCAACAGACTAAGAAGGTACAACCAGAAGTTGAATCCCGCCAAGTATGTATTCGGAGTTCCTGCTGGAAAGCTACTTGGGTTCATCATAAGTCACCGAGGAATAGAACTAGATCCATCAAAGGTTAACTCTATTCAAGAATTGTCACCGCCAAAGAACAAGAAGGAAGTGATGAGTTTCCTGGGGAGACTCAACTACATCAGCCGGTTCATAGCTCAGTCCACTATCATTTGTGAGCCAATCTTCAAGATATTGAAGAAATATGCCGCTACCAAATGGACTGATGACTGTTAGAAAGCCTTCGACAGAAGCAAGGAATACTTGTCAACACCGCCAGTTTTGGTTCCGCCCGAACCAGGTAGACCTCTATTGCTCTACCTTGCAGTATTAGATGGAGCATTCAGTTGTGTTCTAGGACAACATGATAAAATGGGGAGAAAGGAGCAGGCCATCTACTATTTCAACAAGAATTTCACACTGTACGAGGCTCGATATTCTCTATTAGAGCGCACATGTTGTAATCTGACTTGGGTAGCTCAGAAGTTGAGGCATTATTTCTGTGACTATACCACTTATCTCATATCAAGGATGGATTCGCTGAAGTATATCTTTCAGAAGCCCATGCCCACTGGCAAGCTAGCCAAGTGGCAAATCCTGCTTAGTGAATTCGACATTGTTTGCGTGACTCAGAAGGCAATCAAAGGACAAGCATTGGCAGATCATCTTGCTGAAAATCCTGTGGACGGAGAATATGAGCCTCCAAAGACGTATTTTCCTGACGAAGATGTGTCTTTCGTAGGAGAAGAAATTGAAGAATCCTATGACGGTTAGAGAATGTTTTTTGATGGAGCAGCAAAATTCAAAGGAGTTGGCATAGGAGCAATCCTAGTATCAGAAACCGGTCAACATTATCCGGTGTCTGCGAAGCTCAGATTCCCATGCACCAACAATATGGCTGAATACGAAGCCTACATCTTAGGGCTCAAGTTGGCCACTGACATGAACGTTTAAGAGTTGCTAGTGATCGGAGATTCAGACCTGCTTATAAATTAGGTCCGAGAAGAATGGTCAATCAAGAATTCAAAGATACTCCCTTATCTGTATCATGTACAGGAGTTGAGGAAGAGACTCACAAAGACAGAGTTTCAGCATGTCCCTAGAGTCCAGAATGAGTTTGCTGACACATTGGCTACCCTGTCATCTATGATTTAGCTTCTAGATAAGTCATTCATAGATCCTATTCCGGTAAAGATTTAGGACCAACCAGCTTACTGTGCTCATGTTGTGGAAGAAGCATATGGAAAACCTTGGTTTCATGATATCAAGGAATACTTGGCAAAGGGAGAATACCCAGAGCTTGAAAATCCCATTCAGAAGTGCACAATTCGGAGGTTATCCAACAATTTCTTTCACAACGGAGGAATCATGTATCGGAGGACTCCTGATCTGGGATTACTAAGGTATGTCGACGTGAAGGAAGCATCTAAACTACTAGAGGAAATCCATGCCGGGACATGCGGTCCACATATGAATGGTTTTGTCTTAGCCAAGAAGATACTCCGAGCAGGTTATTTTTTGATTACTATAGAAACGGACTGCGTCCAGTATGTCCGAAGGTGCCATCACTGTCAGATACATGGAGACATGATAAAGGTGCCTCCAAACGAGCTTACTACAACAAGCTCACTGTGGCGATTCGCCGCTTGGGGAATGGATGTTATCGAACCTATCGAGCCCGCTGCATCAAACGGGCACAGGTTCATTCTAGTGGCACTTGATTATTTTACCAAATGGGTTGAAGCAACGTCATACAAAGCAGTGACTAAGAAAGTCATGGTAGACTTTTTCCGTGACCGTATCGTTTGTCGGTTCGACATCCTAGAGTTAATCATTATTGATAATGTTTCCAATCTCAACAGTGACCTGATGAAAGCAGTGTCTGAAACATTCAATATCAAACACAAGAATTCTACATCCTACAGACCTCAGATGAATGGAGCTGTAGAAGCGGCCAATAAGAATATCACGAAGATACTGAGGAAAATGATAGAAAAGCATAAGCAGTGGCATGAGAACTTAACATTTTCTTTATTAGGGTACCGCAACACGGTTCGCACATCAACTGGGGCAACTCTCTATATGCTGATTTATGGTACAGAGGTGGTCATTCCCGCCGAGGTAGAAATTCCTTCCCTGAGGATCATACAGGAAGCAGAACTTGATGATACATAATGGGTAAAAAGCCGCTACGAGCAGTTAGCTCTTATAGATGGGAAGAGAATGAACGCAATTTTTCATGGTCAAATTTATCAGAACAGAATGTCCAGAGCCTTCAACAAAAGAGTCAAGCCGAGATGATTCACACCAGGATAGCTAGTGTTGAAGAAAATCTTCCCACATCAAGATGAAGCCAAGGGGAAATTCTCTCCCAACGGGCAGGGTCCGTACATGGTTCAGCGGGTTCTAACAGGAGGAGCCCTCATACTTGCAGAAATGGATGGAGAAGGTTGGCCGAAGCCGATCAATTCAGATGCAATCAAGCGATACTATGTGTAGCCATGATGTAATTTGAACTATGCCTAACCTGATTCCCGTTTAAGAGGGGATACGTAGGCAGCCCTATGGGTTCGGTCACAATTCAATAAAATTTTTATTTTCCCCGGCGTTGGTAACTGGGGCAGAATTTTGAGGAGGACCCTCGAAATTCTGAAGTTGATTTTTAGCCATTCATCGCACCAGCCGGTAGAAGCACCAGCCCAGTAAAATGGGGTAGATTTTTTATAAGGACCCTCAAAATTCCAAAGCAAGAGAAGTAGCAATGTCTTGAACCGCGTCGCAGTCACCGGTTCATCTAAAGAAAACTATTTTTAATTATATATTTACGTTACATTTTTTACTAAATCATGCATGACTACTATCAAAATTGCTTTGTTTAGCGATGCTACCCCACTGAAAATAAGAGTCGAGCAAGACAAGCGAGGTCCACGGGAAGACGAACTAACCTTTCCCCCTTTACAGAACTCACGATTTTTCTTTAGATACATGTACCCAAGATATAAAATCATAATATACGATTGCACACTCATACTTTTTCAGGAATACAACTCTCAGAATCATCACCCATTTACAATTGCTATCCATACGCGACATCCCCAGCAGCCATAATACAGCAATTAACTATCAGCTAAGAGATTTCATTACTATTTGCCTTTATTTTCTGCATTGCATAAGGCTCTTTTCTGCCTTTCGAGGTTAAGCTTTACATCTATCTGCATTTCTTGCATTGCATAAGGCTACCTTTCTACCTTCCGAGGTTAAGCTCTACCTCCATCTGCATTTCTCTGCATTGCATAAGGCTACCTTTCGGCCTTCCCAGGTTATGCTTTTCCTCCATCTGCATTTCTCTGTATTGCATAAGGCTACCTTTCTTCCTTCCGAGGTTAAGCTATACCTCCATCTGCATTTCTCTGCATTGCCTACAACTATTTTTCTTCCTTCCGAGGTTAAGCTCGACCTCCATCCTACATTTCTTGCATTGCATAAGGCTACCCTTCTGCCTTTCGAGGTTAAGCTCAACCTCCATCTACATGGCTGAAATATCGCCACCTTTATTTAAATCCTACATCAGCTGAAATATCGCCACTTTTATTTACATCTGAATGGCTGAAATATCGCTACCTTTATTCTTTCTTGCATGGCCGGAATATCGCCACTTTATCCATCTTGCATGGCTGAAATACTGCCACCTTTCATTTACGTCTTGCATCGTCTGAAAGATTTCCACCTTTTGCATTTCATGGGCTGAAAGATCGCCAAATTGTCCAAAGCCGTCATTGTTCGGAGGCACCATTTTCATAGCCCGAGAACGCCATGCCATGGCCTGAGGACCCCATTTTATCTTTTACATATCATTATTCAAAGGCATCATATTTCGAAGGCATCATTCTCATAGCCCAAGACATTATTTCATAGCTTGCGAATCCTTTATTATACACTTCATGGTCCAGGACGTCATGGTTCGAGGACGTCATCCTAACCGTCCAAAGAAAGCATTCACGGTCCAATGGGAACTTGCATCACGTTTAAATTTACGCACAATATATGTTGGTATTATTCATTGAAGGTACACCAGCTAGCAATAGCCGGAGTGATCCCACTCCAGTTCCCGCAGTCTATCAGACACTGACCATCCTTCTCAACCTGAACATCGCGTCCATTTTTTGAAACAACTATTGGCATAGTTCGCCAATGGACCTTGAACTACATATGGCCTGATTTCTGTAAGACCAGGGATATGTAGGCAGCTCAGGAACCAAAGCTCAGTCAAAATTCTTCAATCATTTTATTCGGTCAAAATTGGCCATCATATCTTTACCCGACAACTCTTTAATCCTTACCGGGTAAAGAGGGGCATCTGTTGATACCTAATTTTTTTCTATGTATTTTTACATACAAAATACTTTCAAAATAGCATGTACATGCATATATAAGCATGCCCAAGAGTTTTGGTATTTTTTTCCGAATTTTTAATGATTTTAAAAGCAATTTATTGTCTATTTCTAGTCGTACAAAATCCAACAATTATTTTCAAAATTATTATTTTGGTGAATAATTTATTTCTATTCTCATATATACACCAAAATATAATTAAGGTCATTTTTGTATATTTTTACCAATTTATTTTGTATTTTTAAAGCAAAATTGCATCTAATTGCAATTATAGCCTATTTTACGATTAATAGCATTTTACGATTATAAAATTATTTCCAGTATTTTTGAATTAATATTTATATGTTATTAATTAGTTCAGTTGTTTTAATTTGTTTTTAAAATTATTATTACTATTTTTGTAAAATAAAAAGGGGCAAATTGGCTATTTAACATTTAGCCCATTTAAAGAAGTGTCACTAGTTGTGGTTAAGTGCTAGTAATTTGATCTTGACATCAAGAGCTCGAACTTGTTTGATTGCATATTTTAGATATAAGTTCTATGAATTTAAGCATCTACTGTTTGCTTTGAGATACCAAGAAAAAACATTTAGCCCGTTTTATTTTCAATTACATCCTCATTTCCTTTCAATTTTAGCCTCAGTTTGACCCCAATTCCGCCCAAATAAAGACCAGCCCGATTCCAATTTTAATCCAACCGATGACTCAATTTAAAACCCACTCGGCCCCCCTTTAATCCAAGCCATTGATCATTTTGATCACCGGCCAAGATTCCCCGTTTCCTTTTTAATTCCCAAACCTCCTTAAACCTAAACCATTCTATCAGAGACGTCGCCTTTGAAATCTCTTCGTCTCCCAAACTCTCTCTAGCCTCTCCGAAACTCTAATCAGCTCCCACCTGCTTCTACCATGTTTCTACCGGAATCCATGGCATTCCAGGCCATGGATGGCCTGTACTCACTCTCTCTCACGATTAAACCTAAGTTGATTGAGGTTCTGGAGCCCGACTTCAATGACTCTCTTTAGATCTTTCTCAGATCTGTAGATCTATGGCCTCTCCGGCCATTATTCTGGCATGTTCAAGCAATACAAGTCTTTTCGACTCAGGATCGGACTTTCCTCAAGACCTTTTTCATTTCTAGGGTTTTCTCTACAACTCTAAGCCGTATGAGGTTCTGTACTTGCTTATTTAGTTTAGATATGTGACATGCCTGAGCGTTATTTGACGTTTTAAAGGATTTCCCCAAATTTCCTTTTCCAAATCGTTCAAATTCGATTTTTATGGTTTCTGAAAAGGTTTCTTCAAATATTTTTCTGATTCTTCCTATTCTTTCTTTGTTTGTGTTTTATGCTCGTATGTTTTCTTCTTATTACGCATGAGTTTGCTCTCTTGTTTCTTTTCTATTATGCAAGACTCTTCTATCTTTTGCTGTAAATCTTATGCTCGCATATTAATTTGTGTTGTTTTCGTCACTCCTTGCTATATGTCTTTATGGTTGAATCCTTGATTTTGGTCGCTTTACTGAGTTCTGTTTGTGTTCTTGCTAAGCATATTATTCTCTACTATTTTTTAAAAACTCATATCATCTCTTTCTTCTGAACTTGTTTTAACTTCGAGTTTTCTCAAACATCGTCTCATGACCTTAAATCGGTGTTCTTTTATTATTTTCTCGCCTCTCATAAGCCTTTGAAAATATTTCTGAGCCTCTTTCAATAACCTTGTTTTCTCACCTTTATGTCTGACTCTATTCAAAACCCTAGGTCTTAGGGGTTTCTTTGACAAGTGGTTTTAGGGTTCCACTTTGGGACCCTAGGCTTTCAGACTCACTGTGCGTCTGTAATTAAACTTGAATCTCTTTTGCTTGTGACTCTAAGACTTTCAGTGTTAAACACTTTTTCTAAATAACCTAACGATTCTTTTGTTTGATCTGTGTGCTTTATGTATGAGAAATTTCTCTTTAAAATGTTTTCACTAACGAAGTGATTGATTTTGAAATCCCCTTAATAAGGCCGATGAACTGTCACTGATTTTCCTTTGATTAAACCTCCTTTACCTTTCTTGACTTGGTTTATTCAATTGAACTTGCAATTTTTTGTTTCATGGCTGTTTAATTGATTCCTTTTCCATATTTGGCACAAACCGTGTACCATTGAATGTTTTCCTTAAATAAATTCTATGTATTTACCCCTTTTGTGCTACGTTGAAAGGTTTTCAATTAGAAATTTCTTAGTTAATTTCTACCCGTTGGAATCAGAATCCCTTAACCAAAGGGAGACTGATTTCAATGATTTCCTTACCTTTCTTATTTGTTTCTTTAGACTATAAAAGGGACTATCCTTCTGTACTTTTAACACACTTCCAATTCTATACATTCATCTACTCTTCAAGTTCAATACCTCGAGCTTCTTACTTCCAACTCACACACTCACATTACTACTTTGAGTTCAATACTCTCTCAACACTCTAAGATCTTTTGGAACTGTTTGCTTACAAATTAGCTTTTTCAAGACTACTATTTTACATGTTTTCCCTTGAAACTTGTATGTCTTTTATTTAATTTTCTGCCTCACCTCTATGTGTTTACTTTGCAGTTCAATATTTTTGTTTACTTTATTGCTAATGTTCAATAATTTTTATTAATTATGTTCTTTTCTTACATCTATTTCTATTGTGAATCCCTACCCCTATTCCCTTCTATGTGTTTGAGTTAAGGTCTTGGCCTGTATCCTAATTACTGCCCATGCCACAACCTGTTCCACAATGGATCCTAACTCATAAGTTTGGCTAACAGACTGGTCAGGGGTGTGCCAGCATTCCCAATTACTGGGCATGACCACCAGCCTGCCATGGCTCTTCCTGATCCCCCCTCTATGCACTTACACTTATTCTTAGACTCTTAAGTTCTGCCCCTCTCTCATGAGACTTGCTTTGGGACCATGAGTCCCCTCTGAACTTGGACATCTGAGAGCTGTCATTTTCACACTACACTATGATTTTAATTCTGCAATGTGTTTAGGGTGCTAGCACTGCCCGGAGCCCTTTGAGACTCTTGGGAACTTTGACACATCCCAAATATGAGAAAGGATTTTGGAAATCTGATCTTGGAAGTTGGTATATCTCATATTGTTGGACTTTGAGTCTAAATTAGGCCGTTTGGATGTAGCTGGAACGTTGATGTAATTTTACTTTTCTTTTCTAATTCATTTGGGTCTGTAATAATTTGTAATAATGATTGGGGATGGCTAGTGGAAAGGGATGGGGATGAATTCATGCAAAGTGTAGAAAACTTGCCTATAGGTTATTTATAATTTCTGCATTTTACATTTTAGAACTCATGCCTATAAGTTTTCTGTACTTCTGCATTTTAGAAATTGTGTCTATAAGTTTTGAACTTATGCATTTTTAGAAATTATGTCTATAAGTTATGCATATAGAAATCATGATCGTAGGTTTCTGCACTTCTTCATATACATACCATTAGGCAAACAATCATAGGTTTAATAAATAACCAACTTTATTCTAGCTACCATGCCTATAGGATTCTTGCATTTATGTAATTGTTTTAAACCAATGACGCTTAGAAATAATGCCTATAGGAATAACCAATTGAATCAGCTTCGTCTATTTCATCTATGGATCTAAAAATCAGTCATAAGGTCGTTTAAGGTCTGTAGATCCTTCTTTTTATAAAACCAGCAACCTTTTCCTTAAAATCAATACGCTCTGTTAGATGTCATTCCTATAGGTCTCACTTAGGCAAACAATTAGGTAATTAATTGCGTCAATTGTGATAAACTACATCCAGACAAGGCTAACTCGGACTCCTCATATGAGAAATATGTGATGAATCAGCCTAGCCTACGCTTTTAATTTAATTCAGACCAAAATCAGTATTTGAAGTCATGTCATATTTGCTCTTTTAAGTGAGGAGGCATGTGTGAGCCTTAATTGCTATTTGTTTCCCCTAACTATTTATGTGTTTTTGCTTGTCGCCTAGACTTTTGTCCTTTTGAAACTCTGAAAAAGTCCAACTCCCTTCCCTTTAGGACTAATAGTCTCAATGCCTCCGGGACTGATAGGATCGGGACGTATAATAGCATTCATTATGTAACAATACTATTTTGTGCTTTAATACCTCAACGGGGTGGGAAGGGTAGATATGGATATGATGATCGATTCACTAATACCTCATGTAGCCCCTCTCTTGAGGAGTAATTACTGGGTATTGCATCGACATGATCCATATTAATTATAAACCTCGAACCCCCTTCCCTTTTACCTGCTTTCGTCTATTTCTTTTAGAATTGTTTAAATCTTTCATAAAATTTTTGCCCCCCTTTACCTTTCCTCAAGTTTCAACTTATTTGCAATGTTGTATGCGAATCCCTCATATTTGAGCCCTTAATTGCTTACTTGATTATGTGAAGTCATAATTATAACATGGCCGGGAACCACACTAGTGGATCTTGAGGGGTGCCTAACACCTTCACCTCGAGATAATTTCTAGCCCTTACCCAAACTTTGGTTCTTCAAACTCAAACACTTCTTAGTGTCCTAATGCACTAAATTATTAGGTGGCGACTCTTCAAATTCAAAAACCCAATTTCCAAAAGGGAACGAGTTGTCCTCCTAAATGTCATAAACCCGATTTCTCCTTTAGAATAAGGGGCGCGACACACACAACAACCGAATACCAGTAGGAACCTCTTAACAACTAAAGTCTTATTCCAACACTTTCATATATGGCCAGTGATAGATAAAACACGCAGTAAGCCATAACCATTTCTTAGATCAACCATTCATGAAGCCACTTCTCCTTTGGCAAAGACCATAGCAAATTCCTGAGCTGAACCTCAATATTATCCTTCCAACATGCTAAAATCGAATCCATTTGTCTTCGTTAAGGACCCCAAAGATCTCATCTAATCTAACACAAATACTCCGGTGACATGACGCATCAATACAGGCTAAAGCCACAACTCGTGCAATCTGCGCACCAATAAGCAAAAATCCGAACATACTCAAATCATGAAAATAACTCTAATGAAAGAGCTGTACCACAAGCTCACCGATACCACCACCCAAAATGCCGAGGAGCCATCGCACATCATAAAAACAAAACACACAAATCAAACCCGCCGGATCATACCTTCACGTAGCTTCGCTCCAATGCGCGACCTCATCCAAACACTAGTCCACATTGAATACCTCAAGTCACTATGGTCAAAATCGACAACCATGCGCAATATGATGTCTGAAACAAAGCAATCATCATAGCCACTGCGAAGCAGTTGACATAATATTACACATACCCGAAGGGACACAACTGATACGCCACCCGCCGAGCAATACATGATACTCTTCCCCCTCGATGTCCACTATGAGACCCTAATGGAACCGCACCACATGTGCCTATAACCCACAACTACTAACACCTCACCATACGGAAAGATAACTCATAGATTCCCCCGATTACTAATAGTTCAATAGCAACCAAATCAAAACATCCCTCATTAATAGCAACTCGAAATCAACAAGTGATCTCGACTTAGAGCACACATCCATATAGGTCTACCAATGAACCACACATCAACTTTAGTCACCCACAAAAGATAAATCTAGTCATGCATTTAGGGTTCGTAATGACTGAATCATATCACATACTAACATTTGACTAACTTACCCACATTTTGCCATCCATAACCACGAGTTAACCTATATATGAGAACTTCAAGTCTCCAAGTCCATAAAGCACACAAATTGTCGTATCTGATCCCAATCTGCCGCTCGCATATATAACGAGAGATACTCTAAAATTATCCTATGCCACTAAGCCAACTCGAATATCATCAGTCGATCAGATGAGATAGTGCCGCATTACCAACAAAGCATCCATAACTCAACACATCGACCTTTTCTGAAATGTATACCATCATCAAGGCACACGAAATATTAATACCATTTCCTTAATCGTCTGAAACTGCATATGCTGCCTAAGAATCTTATGACCTCACATTCAGAACAGGATCACAACCTTACACATGCAATTCTCAATCCTTCACCACATACCGCATGTACCATACCATCCGATGATAACACGAGAATTTCATATCTGCTCTGAGCCATAAGCAACTATGTACTCCACTAACCAAGAACTTGCCATTGATCCCATCTTGAAGAAAACCACTATACATCCCATGCTCCTTATGCTCATAGAAATTATATATCTCTCACCATGGTAGAAACTGTCAAGGACTCTCCGAGTTCCATGTGCACAAAAAAAAGACGTCCGGGCTAAATCCTTCAAACTCGGCTGAGCTATGTAGGTCACTAAACCCAAGATAATTGCCACAAAACACCTGTTGGAACTAATTATCTCATAAGCAGCCAAAGAAATAATCACATCCTTACCATACCTACTCAGCCTACTACCAAGCTATCCCATCTATTCGAGTTTCCTTCCGATTTACCTTCAACTTGATACTCCTTCTTGCCATAACATCACAATTCCTCAACCCAAACTTACCATACGGGAACCAAACATAAAACCACGTCGCCCAAGGCTCATAAGCAGCTGGATACTTTCTTAGATATTCCCAAAAACACCATGTTCCCCGAAGAGACTCCTTGTGAATCTGGAACATAACCTTCCTAATACCGACATAAGAATCCCCTACTTGATATATAAATGTCTTATGTCCTGACACCCTCCAATGCAAACCTCAGTTTCGAGCCAAATTATACACTTGAAAATTTCCAGTTATTACATGAAAAACCTTGAACGCATTAGAACCATTCTCTAGAGTCATCCACTCTACTCAATCTTCAATTAGCCTGATCAAATGAACCGAACAACCCATGCCTTATTAGCACTCCGACACCGCAAAATATTACCTCATCCAATACAACCAAGCAACTTCCTGCTCTATGCATCGAGCATTCCTTACTAACAAAAACTTAAGTCATTCCCTGATTCTCATACACCCGTAAAGCATAACATAACCTTTATTGAAATTTCCTTTGCTCTAGCCTTAACTGATTCACAAATACACCTCAAACTGAAACCATTATAGCACATAACTGTGCAATCAATTATTCAATACCAGACTCCTACAGTTGGCTCGAAGCCATAGATCAAAACACACACCATATCTCATAACGCATATACTTTATTACTGCCACAAGACCATAGTGAGATTAATTCAATCATTCATAAGCTCGTGAAACACAGATCATCTGGTACTTCATATCTTCTGCAAATCTCGCATTTACTCCCGTAACAATTAAACCCACTCTCTTAAGCGACCCAAATTAAATCTCAACGTGTATATTTCACTTGTAAATGGGATCTTCTAACAGACAACATAAGGATCACACAACTCCAGAACACTCCACACGAGATAACCCACCTATTTTGCCTCAAACTATCATTTCTGTATACCTTCCACCGTTATAACCATTATGCAGTCACCTAGTCCTCCTGAGTCTGAAATCATACTGTAACATGAAATTTTGCTTCACTCCCAACTAGAAAACATGAAAAGATTCTTCACACACCCATAACTCGGGGCTATAACTCAAATCAAGACAGAAATCAAGCACCTAATAGCTCTTCTATCCTCCAACAAACCCTTCTCGTCGCTTCCAAATCGTATGGATACATCTCAAATTACTAACATACTCATCACATAGCCATCCAGCCGTCACTTCCACAAATATGGAAAGTACAAAACATATAAATTCAAAAACACTTGCTCACACAATCAGCACCTCCGTACTCAAGCTATAGGCAAAAATCTGGCCTCAAGTCCTCCAGACAGGCCCAACATCAACTCACAGAGATCACATCTTTCCCCTCAATTAGGGAATCACAAGCCATCAATGCACATCTAATATTGAGCGCTCATACACGCATACGAACACGTGGAAGGAATTCAAAGAGCTACATATCAAGTTGAATCAAGGACGCAAGATAAGAATTTAAGAATGTGAAGATTTTCCTAAGGTTCTGCAGCCTCTCGAGGAAAAATACAGACACCTCCATACCGATCCGCGAGGCTCTACTAAACCTGATCATGACTCATAAGACTTTTGTAACCTAGGCTCTGAGACCAACTTGTCACGACCCCAAACCGACCCGGTCGTGATGGCTCCTCTCGTGAAAATGAGGCCAGCCGACACAACACCTATATTAACCCCTTAACCATTAAGAGACATTTTAAGCCTTTAATTAAACAATATTACATAATATAAGTCTGAATGAACCATGCAAAAATAACATACAAGCCCGACATCAATGTGTCACTATCCACGAGCATCTACTAAGGTCTGAACACAACAAAGACAGTAAAAATGTACTAAGTATAGAAAGGAAAATGAGAGGAAGGAAGCAGTGCTACGAATGTCGTGCAGCCACCTTGCCAACTGTAATGACTCCGCGTCTGAGCATCCAACACCCACTACCGGGTTCCGAAATACCTGAATCTTCACACGAGTGTAGGGAGTAATGTGAATACTCCAACCCAGTAAGTAATAAAAGTAAATAAAGATTGAGTAGTAGGAAAACAATGAATCCACATTTATGTTAACTCAATAAGCACATCAGGCTTTCAAATCAGAATTCGAGTTAATCATCTTATTTTAAAATCCAGCTTTTGGTAAAAATCATTTAAAAAATAGCTTTCAACAATTTCAGTAGGGGTTTCAATACCATTTATAATAAAAGAGATAAAAACCATAATCGGCCCCTCAGGCAAAACATAGTTCGTAAACAGCCCCTCGGGTAAAAACAGGAGTCATAAACGCCTCATAACAAGAGATTATCAGTGGAGATAACAAAAGCCAAATCAGTGATTAAGTTCTGAACATCTCATAAACCCTAACATAAAGGGAAGTTGTTTAAAAACATATATATTCAATGTTTTCGACAGAGGCTCAGTATAAAGATGAGTGAATATAGTCAGTAAATCAAAATATTCAATAGAAACTCACTTAAAGAGAAGTGAAAATAAATAAGTTCATAAACTGGCCTCTCAGGCAAAGCATCACTCATGTACATGTATATATATATCTATTGCTCATCGGGCAAGCCTTTCATTCACTCGTGACTCAACTCTTACCAATCAGCGCTCACACTCAACACTCACACTCAATAGGTACCATATAGTAACCGTTGCGGCTTGGAGCCCGATCTATATATCACTGCTGTATGCAACCCGATCCATATATATAGTCTACTGCGCTCACTGGGGGTGTGCAGACTCCGAAGGGGCTCGTACAGCCAACGCACTATATCGCTGCGGCGTGCAGCCTGATCCAACATATCGCTGTGGCGTGCATCCCGACACATACATACATATATATACATACGCACACACACACACACACATATATATATATATATATATATATATATATATATATATATATATATGCAGAGTGCAACCCAATCCATCGATATATAATCCTCATAACCAGGCCCCCGACCTCTCTCAGTCATTAACCTCACAATCAGACTCTCGATCTATCTTAGTTATCAACCTCACAATCACTCGGTCCATCAATAAAACAGAGAACAATTTTCAAATTTTTAAGAAATGAAGTGATAAATCCAGATTTAAACTATAAGCAGGTGAAACATGACTGAGGATATGCGTTCAAACAAATAAAGTGAGGAAAAATAGTGAAAGTGAATTTAAGGGTCTCAACAAGCCGGCTCAAGGCCCCAAACATGGCATACAACCCAAAAATATAATATATCTCTAGAGCATGGAATATCATAGGTTTCAAATCAAATATGCGACCTAACAGCCATACGGAACGGACCAAGTCACAATCCCCAACGGTTCACAACTCCATGCTTGTCGTCTAGCGTGTTTGTCACCTCCAAGTAACACAACGATGTGTAATTCGGGGTTTCAAACCATCAGGATAGTATTTACAATCATTACTTACCTAGAGCCAGCTAAATCTCTAGCTCGCAACACCGTTGCCCCTTAAATCAGCCTCCACGCGCATCGAATCTATCCAAAATAAGAACGAGGATGTCAAAATATGCTAAAGGAACAAAGTCGAGTGAAAAAAAATTGAAATATGACACAATTCCCAAAATTATCAAAACTCGAGCCCTGGGCCCACGTCTCGGAATCGGGTATAATTTACATTTTCAAAATCCTCATACCTTCACAAATCTAACCATTTCAAATCACTATTTTATATTTTTGGAATACTTCACAAATTTTCTTCCCAAATTCCATCCCAAATCACGAATTAAATGATGAATTCAATGATAGATTCATGTACTCAAGCGAAATCTGATTTAGAATCACTTACCTCGATGAATTTCTTGAAAGACCTTTGAAAAATTGACAAAACTTGAGCTTTGTAGGTCAAAATATGAAATAAAACCCAAAACCTCATTTATAGAGTACCCTGCGGATTTCCACCGCTGCGGACCGCACAAAAATAACTGCAGTCAGCAAAAAACCAGTGCGGTCCGCACAAAAACGACTACGGCCGAATAGGCTTTTGACTGCAGTGATAGGCTTTAGTATTTTAGCCATAAATTTCGCTAAAAATGTTCACATTGTGATATATTTACCTTTATGGAAACTAGGCATGAAGGGCTACAACTTTCTTTTTTGAATCATCTCAAAATTCCTTGTAGATCAAAAGCTATGAGCTTCCGAAGTAGGACTAGTGAAATGTTCCTCACTACGGCCGCACTGCATTTTGTGCGGTCCGCATAGCACCTGCTGTGCGCCGCGCTTCATTTTGTGCAGTCCGCACAACACTTACCATGGACACACTTCATTTTATGCGGACCGCGCTAGTGAGTTCCGAGGCCTGCAACCCTTATGGACCTTCTACAGCTATGATTTTCAGCCTAAAACATCCTGGAACCTACCCAGAACTCACCCGAATCCCCGGGACTTCAAGTCAATTGTACCAATATGTCCCTTGACATCGTTCGAACTTGTTCAAAACCTTGGGATGCTCACAACAACATAAAATCACGAATTTAACATGGGATTCAAGATTGAGAACTCCAAGAACTATTAAATTATGCTTTCTATCAAAAAGTCTATGAAATCTCGTCTGAATGACTTGAAATTTTGCAAGCACGTCATATTCAACACTATGGATCTACTCCAACTTTCGAAATTCTATTCCAACCCTTAAATAAAAATCTCACTTTCGGACCAAAAACTTCAAACATTCGACTTTCGGCATTTCAAGCCTAAATTAGCTACGGACCTCCAAAACACAATCCGATCATGCTCCTAAGTCATAAGTCACCTCCCGAAGCTAACCAAACCTTAAAAATTCAAAACCGAGCACATATACAAACAACTCAAATCTTGGTCAAACCTTTCAAATTTCAAGCTTCAACTGAGATTTTTTTCTTCCAAATTTATTCTGAATACCCTGAAAACCAAAATCCTTGATTTACATATGTCATAATACACCACACGGGGCAAGTCATGCCCAAGAGCTCACGATCAA
The DNA here is from genome assembly GCA_026770625.1 of Nicotiana glauca. Taxonomy (NCBI): domain Eukaryota; kingdom Viridiplantae; phylum Streptophyta; class Magnoliopsida; order Solanales; family Solanaceae; genus Nicotiana; species Nicotiana glauca. The sequence continues at coordinate 36,518 of MU731739.1, forward strand.
AGTGCAAAAGTTGAAAATGACTGGTCGGGTCATTACACATGGTGACCTGTCCCATGTGTTAGACTTTACTACTATTCAGCTGGATGATAGTTGAGAAGGAGCCAGTTGCCATTATTGATAGACAGGACCGTCAGTTGAGGTCCAAGAGGATTTCTGCAGTAAGGGTCCAGTGGAGGGGCTAACCAGCCGAGGAGGCGACTTAGGAGTCCGCGGAGGACATACGGAGCAGATATCCACATTTATTCAGCAGCTCAGGTACGTTTCTATGTCCGTTTGAGGATGAACGTTTGTTTAAGAGGTGTAGAATGTAACGACCCGACTAGTTATTTTGCCTTTTGGGACTCCATTCCCTTAAATAAAATTTCCCGTGCTTGCTTTAGCTAATTTACTACTTGTGTGGACAGTTGGTTTGGGATTTGGAAGAGTTTTGAGTGAAAAATACCCATTTGATTCCTTAGGATTTTCCTAAAAGACTAAGTTTGAATTTGGTAAACTTTTTGAGCAAATGGACCTGGATTCGTGATTTGACGGTCCCGGAGGGTCTGTGGGAAAGTATGGGACCTGGGCATATTCCTAAAATCAAATTCCAAGGTCCTTAGTCCGGGTAATGAATTTTTATTCGAAATTATTAATTTGAAGTTTTGTCGATTTAAAGAAACTAAGTAATGATTGATTTCATGGGTATCGGGCTCGTATGTTGCTTCCGAAGCCTAGTACAAGTCCAGAATATCATTTTTGGTGTCGATCGAAGTAGTTTAAGGCATTCTAGCCCGTTAGAGGAAAATTAAGAACCTGAGCGTCAATCGGACGAGGCTCGAGTGAAGTGGAAAAATTGGAGAAGTGCTGAAGGTTGCTGCTTCTATCATAACCGCAACTGCTGTTGTTGAACCGCAGATGCGGTCCTTGTATCACAAAAGCAGCCCAGGCAAGCCAGGCCATAATTCGCAGAAGCAGCTCCCAAGGCATTGATGCGGCTCCGCAAATGCGGCCTCCATACCGCAGAAGCGGTCCCAGCCTTCTCTCCCTATTTCGCAGATGCGGTCATCTTCTCGTAGATGCGGTCCCCTAACTACAGATGCGAAAATTACTAAGGCAGTGAGGTTCAGTTAATACGGGTTCTAAGCCCTTTTTATCACTTATACACTCTTCCATTGCGATTTTGGGAGCTTTGGCGAGGAAACTTCCACTTAGGATTGTGAGGTAAGTTTATCCCACCCATCCTTAGTTTAATACTTGCATATTAGGCAGAATAAACACTAGAAATTAGGTAAAATTAAGGGGTTAGAGCAAGACCTAGGGTTTTAATAAAAGATAGATTTATCTACGAAAATTGTTATGAAATTGATTAGAAATCATATATTATTGATCCTTAGGTTGTAGAGAACAACTTTCTTCTAAAAATCTCGAAGTCCGGGCACGTGGGCCCGGTGTCGGATTTTAGGGAACTTGTGTTAAGGGTTGAGAAATTGCTTAAATAGCTAGAATTCGATCTTGTGAGTCTATATTAACTAGTTCCTACTTCATTTAACTAGTTTTTGATCGTTCAGCTCCGAATTGAGGGTCTGGGATCGTTCTTGGCATTGGAAGTATACTTTAGAGCGAGGTAAGCCTCCTTTCTAATCTTATAAGAGGGAATTGTCCCCATAGGTATCATAATTGAGTAAATTCTACTAAATGTGGGGGTTACGTACGCACTAGGTGATGAGAGTCCGTGCGTTGCTACTATTATGTTAATTGTCCGGGTAGTCTAGGACCCACATCATGCCATATTTGTGAATATCTCTATGTTTTTCTTGCTAATGTGATCACTTAGGAAATGATAAAGACTTGGAAAGGAATAAAAGTGAACATGTATACTTGTTGAACCCTTGTATGAATTTATTTGAATATAAATGCGCCTTCGTGTATGTTCTTGATATTTATGGATCGAGCTGATCGCCTCGGTATAAGTAGATGCATCTATGGTTCACGTCATTCGACCCTCTGGCAGTGCATAGTTTATTTTCTGTTGGATCGGGCCGTTGACCTTGTCAAAATGTGCGTATCATATCTATGTGAAATCTTATATATGACTTGTTTTGCTAAGTATTTTGAAATGTAAATAGCTAACTGGAATATTGTTAAGCACATGACTTGTACCTCTTGCTATAGACTGTTGATTGTTGGTGATCCCCATGCTTAGCATAGCAATTTATTATATTATTTGAACCTAGTAAGTATCAAGTCGACCTCTCGTCTCTACTTCTTCGATATTAGACGGCATACTTACTGGGTACATATTATTTATGTACTCATACTATTCTTCTGTACTTAATTGTATAGGATCCGAGGCAGGTACATCTAGCAATCAGTCTGGTGCGCGCCCCTGATTCATAGAACGTGACTTCCACGGTGAGTTGCTCCCTTCCTATGCCGTTCAGCAGCCGGATGGAGTCTTTTCTTACTTTTGCTGTCTATTCTATCTCAGACAGTAGGATAGAGTTATTCTTTTGTATATTCTGCTAGTTGCCTATTACTTGTGACACTAGGTCCTCGCACACATATAGTAGATATTTATTTTTGTATTGTATAATCATTTTGATATATTATTGATCATTTCTGGTCTTAACTTAAATTTTAGAATCTACTACATCTATTTTGGTAAAAGTAAAATGAGAACTTAATTATGTTTCCAAGTCGGCTTGCCTGACAATGGTATTGGGCGCCATCATGACCTATTATGGAAATGGGTCGTGACATTTGGAGAGTATAAGAGATTTGTTTTAGTATATGTTGATGATATATTAGTATTTAGTAAGGATATTAAAGAACACTTAGGACATGTACAGACAATATTTAGATTATTTGTAGATAATGAAATCATAATTAGTAAAAGGAAAATGGAACTATGTAAAAATTCTATAAATTGTGTAGGAGTAGTTTTAGATGATGGAAAAATTAAATTACAACTCCATATAGCTAAAAAGGCAGTAGAGATGCCAGATAAATTATGCAATACTAAAGAACTACAAAAGGTTTTAGGAATAGTAAATTATGTAAAAAAAATTATAAAAGACTTAGGAAAAATAGCAGGACGACTATATGCTAAGACAGGCTTTACAGGACAATAACATTTCAACATAGAAGACATTAAATTAGTACAAAAAACCAAAGAAAAAAAAATTCCTAATTTAAATATGCCATTAGAAACAAACTACTTAATTATAGAAACAGACGAGAGCTTTGAAGGATGGGGAATAGTTTTGAAGGAAAAACCAAATAAATGTAGTGATAAGAATACAGAAAAAATATGTGCTACCAAAGTGGTAAATTATAAAGAACAGAGAAATATGAGCAGTATAGATGCAGAAATTTTAGCTGTAATCTACAGATTAAATAGTTCTAAAATAATATATATTGAATAAACAAGAAGTAACAATTAGAACTGACTGCGAAGCCATAGTTAAGTTTCATCAAAAGATAAATGCAAAGAATAGTTGTAGAAGAAGATGATTAAATGTTATTGATACTATATCAATATATAATTTGGTTTTTGAACAAAGGAAAAGATAATAATCTAGCAGATCAGTTAAGTAGGCTTAAAATTACTATCAATTAATAAATATTTTACATGTACAGCATGAGACCAACAGTTCCCAAGACAGAAAACAAGGGAAAGGGCATTCAAGCCTCACCCTCAGACAAATACTTGCAGACAGTATTTGTCACGACCCAATTCCCAAACCTGGTCGTGATGGCGCCTCTCGTGAAAACAAGGCCAGCCAACAGAACAACAATACCTTTTTTAACAGTTACTTAGCATGAATATGTCTGAATCATAGATAATGTAATCATAAGTGCAGAAGAAAAATGATAGAACAGGGAAACCATCCCGACTCAACCCGAAATCGGGGTGTCACAAGTCACGAGTTACTACGGAGTTTACTAAAATGCTACAAAGTCTGGAACTAGGAACAAAGTCTGGAGATAATGTAAATACAGGAGATAAGAGAGAAAACGGGGCTGTGGACGTCGATAGCTACCTCGTCACTCCGGGTCTGCCTGGTCTGGAAGGAAATCAGTGCTCAGGAATGAACTCTGCTATGCCTGTATCTGCACACATGGTGCAGGGAGTAATGTGAGTACTCCAACCTAGTGAGTAGTAAAAATAAATAATGACTGAGAGCATAAAAATCCCATGAAGGCACAAATAACGCTATCTCAAACAGTAAAATAAGTTAAGCAGTAAATCAGTAAAGTATCAAAAAAATTCTCCTTTAAAATAGTTAAAGATAGATATTCTCAACCAGTAAGCAATAATCTGAAACCTGCTCCTCGGGGGCAATATCAAGATCTCAGTACAGTATCAGCCCCGCGGGCTTAGTATTAATCAAACAATAATAGATCAGCCCCTCGGGCTCACCCTCAAATAACATGGGTAACCGCGCTCACTGTGGGGGTGCAGACTCCGGAGGGGCTCCTACAACCCAAGCACTATATCATCATAAGGCCATAAAGCTTGTACATATCAACATGAGGCATGAAAGCCTTCTCACAATACACTCGAGCCTAAAAGCCTCGTCACATATCGCTTGAGGCCTGCAAGCCTCCTCTCATATCACTCGAGGCCTGAAAACCTCCTCACATCACTCAACATATCCTCACACATGGCCCTCGACCTCAATCAGTCCAAAAATAATCATAAGCCCCTCGGGCATCAGTAAAAGCAATAATGCTCAGCTCAAATAATAGTAAAAATATCATTTAAAACTCATGGTTGAGTAAAAATATAGCTGAGCTCATGAAACAGTGTAATTCAAATGGACTGAGTTCAAATAATATTTCAACTAGTGAGGAAAAACAGTGATGATAGCTCACTAGGAGTTCAAACAGTCGGCAATAAGCCCCAAATATGGCAATAAGCCCAAGTCATAGTGAAAAACAACAAGTCATAGTCAAATACGCGGTAAAGTATCATCCGAACAGGACCGAGTCACAATCCCCAATAGTAATGACCTCGCGCTCGTCATTGAACGCGTGTCTCATCTCAACATAGCACCAAGTTGTGCAAATCCGGGGTTTCAAACCCTCAGGACATCATTTAAAGTCATTACTCACCTCTAGCCGGCCAAAAGTCTAGCTTCTATGCCGTTTCCTCTCGAATCGACCTCCTTGTGCGTCGAATCTGATCAAAATAACAAGGAATACGTCACAATAGGCTAAGGGAGCATAACCCAATCGAAAAGACTCGAAAAATATCAAAAATCACAAAATTGGCAAAACCCGAGCCCCGAGCCCACTTCTCGAAAAATCAGAGAATTCACATCACCGGATTCCTTATCTCGCCACGAGTCTAAACATATCAAATTTACCAAAATCCAAGCTCAAATGCTCCTTCAAACCTCAAATTTTCTTTCTCTTAAGTTTTAGCCCTAACCTCTATTTTTGACCTCTAATTTCCTTGATGTTTCACCCTTAATTCATGTAATAACACATTAGATTTATGTTTTAGGCTCAGAATTCCTTACCTCAATAAAGTCCCTTGATTCCCTCTCCAAAATCGCACAAAAACCTCCATGTTCGAAGTGAAAAATGTTAGGTTCTTTCAAAATTCGCGAAGATAGAATTTAATACCTCTGAACAGCCCTTTTCGCTTCTGCGATAATACTATCGCTTCTGCGACACCGCTTTTGCGGATTTATTTCAATTTTGCGATTCTTCCACTTTGTCCCAAGACCGCTTCTGCGGTCCATCCATCGCACAAGCGGGACCGCTTCTGCGGTTCACCTGTCCACTTCTGCGAAAACTTCCCCAAGCTCCTCTTTCGCTTTTGTGACCATACTTTTGCTTCTGTGGAACCGCTTCTGCGGTCCATTTCACTGGAACCCCATGCAATTGGACAATCTCCAGGACAAAGATCCCTGCCAGCTACTCCGAAAAATAGGTAGTACATACCAAAATGGAGTGCGCGGACTTGGTCAGCCTGTCCACAATCACCCAAATCAAATTGAACTTCTTCAAAGTCCAAGGGAGACCACTCACGAAATCCATAGTAATTCTCTACAACTTCCACTATGGAATAATCATCCACTGAAGTACACCACCCAGCCTCTGATGCTCGTACTTTACCTGCTGACAGTTGAGACACCGAGTCACAAACCCTACTATATCCTTTTTCATCCTTCTCCACCAGTAGTGCAGTCTCAAATGTTGATACATCTTCGCGGCTCCCGGATAGATGCAATACCGCGAGGTGTGGGCCACCTCCAGTATCATCCCCGAAGCCCATCCACATTGGGCACGCAAATCCGGCCCTGCATCCTCAATATACAATTATCATCAATAGTCACATCCTTGACATCATCATGTTAAACCCTATCTTTAAGGACAAGCAATTGTGGATCATCATACCGGCTCTCTCTGATGCGATCATATAAGGAAGACTAAGAAACCACAGAAGCTAACACCCGACTGGGCTCCAAAATATCTAGTCTCACCAACCGATTGGCCAAAGCCTGAACATCAACTGCAAAGGGCCTCTCCCCAACTGGAATGTACGCCAAGCTCTCCATATTAACTACCTTTCGGCTCAAAGCATCGGCCACTACATTGGCCTTCTCTGGGTGATACAGAATGGTGATATCATAGTCCTTAAGTAACACTAGCCATCTCTGTTACCTCAAATTAAGGTCCTTATACTTGAACAGGTGATGAAGACTACGATGATCGGTGAACACCTCACAAGATACACCATACAAGTAGTGCCTCCAAATCTTCAAAGCATGAACTATAACAGCCAACTCCAAATCATGTACAGGGTAGTTCTTCTCGTGGGGCTTCAACTGACGAGAAGAAAAAGCAATAACTCTACCCTCCTACATCAATACACATTCGATCCTCACTCTCGATGCATCACTTTATAGGAACCTGTGACTGAGGGCAAAACCAATACTGGAGCCATGGTCAAAGCTGTCATGAGCTTTTGAAAGCTCTCATCGCCTTCATCTGACCACACATATGGAGCACCCTTCTGAGTCAATTTTGTCAAGGGCGACGCAATAGAGGAAAATCCCTAGACAAACCGGCGATAATAACCTGCCAACCCAAGGAAACTATGAATCTCTGTGGCTGAGGTCGGTCTAGGCCAACTCTGCATCGCGTATATCTTCTTTGGGTCGACCTGAATACACTCGCTAGACACCACATGTCCTAAGAAAGCCACTGACCCAAGCCAAAAATCATACTTGGAGAACTTTGCATAAAGCTTCTCCTCTCTCAATCTCTGTAATACCACTCGCAAATGTTGCACATGCTCCTCCTGGCTACGCGAGTACACAAGAATATCATCAATAAAAACGATAACAAATGAATCCAGATATGGCCGAAATACACTGTTCATCAAATGCATAACTGTTGCTGGGGCATTAGTCAGCCCAAAGGACATAACAAGAAACTCATAGTGCCCATATCTAGTCCTGAAAGCAGTCTTCATAATGTCTAAATCTCTGATCTTCAACTGGTGATAGCCTGAATGGAGATCAATCTTGGAGAATACCCTTGCTCCCTAGAGCGGGTCAAATAAATCATCAATGCGAGGCAGGGGATACTTGTTCTTCTCTGTTACTTTGTTCAATTGCCTGTAGTCAATGCACATTCTCATTGTGCCATCTTTCTTTTTCACAAATAGAACCGGTGCACCCCACGGTGACACACTCAACCTAATGAACCCCTTATCTAGGAGTTCCTGAAGCTGATCCTTTAATCCTTTCAACTCTACTGGTGCCATATGTGACGACCCGACCCGTCGTCTCATGTGTTACTGCTCCATTTCCCCTATTTTTATACTTATTCATGTTTTGTTATCGGTATGTGGTGTGTTAGAGTTGATTTGGATTGGTTTTGATAAGAATGAGATACATAGTCTCTTTAAGGAAGGCTTAAGTTGGAAAAGTCAACCTAATGTTGACTTATGAGTTATAGGGCTCGGATGTGATTTTCGGTGATTCAGTTAGCTTTGGGAGGTGATTTTTGACTTAGGAGTACGATCAGAATTGATTTTGGAGGTCTGGTGTAGAATTAGGCTTGAATTGGCGAAGTTAGTATTTTGGCGAATTCCGGTTGATAGGTGAGAATTTGATTCGAGGGTTGGAATGGAATTCCGAGAGTTTCTGTAGCTTCGTTAGGTGACTTTGGATATGTATGCAAATTTTCAAGTCATTCGGACGTCGTTTGGTTGGATTTTTGATCGATAGTGCATTCGGAAGTTTTTAAGGAACTCTGGCTTGAATCCGATGTGATTTTATGGTTTTAGCGTTGTTTGATGTGTTTTGATGATTGGAAAAAGTTTTAATGAGGTTATGGGATATGTTGGTGCTTTTGGTTGAGGACTCGGGGGCCTTGGGGTGATTTCGGATGGCTATCGGGAAGTTTGGAGTTGTAAAAATGAAGCAGAAAATTGCAGAGGACTTTTGTTCTATGCAATCGCAGAGGGGGTCATGCAATCGCATAGAAGGATTTGAAGGGATGTTGAATTTTTTCAATTCAATCGCGTATAGTGGGATGCGATCGCAGAGTGTTGGTTGTTGATGCACTGTGATCGCGGAGCTTGTGCTGCAATCGCACAGGGTATTTTGAGGGCTGGTAATGTTGTGCTATGTGATCGTAGGGTATCTTATGCAATCACATAGGGTTAAATCAGAGGTTAATATTTTTGTGCTATACGATCGCAATGGCTTGTATGCGATCGAATAGAAGGAAATTATAGTTGGGCAGAAGGGTTTTAAAATATTTCATCCGCGAGCTTAAGTCATATTTCCTCGATTGTTGAGTATTTTGAGAGCTCTTTGGGACAAATTGAAGAGGGATTCAAGGAGGATTGATTGGAGGTAAGTTCCTTGGCCTAAATATACGAGATTATGATAGATTTAACATGGAAATTGGTTGAAATTCACCAAAAAGGGGTAAAGCTAGGGTTTGAGTTTTTTATATTTCAAATTGGGATTTGATAGGTCATTTGAGCTCGAATTTGGGAGTTCTTGGTATGTATGGACTCGGGGCGAGACGAGGAATCCGGTAATGTAAGTTTTATAATTTTTCGAGAAGTGGGCCAGGGGCTCAGGGTTTGCTAGTTTCGAGATTCTTTTCGATTAGGTATTGTTCCCTTGGCATATAGTAATGCATTCGCTCTGATTTTCGTTAGATTCGACGCGCATGGAGGCCGATTTGAGGGGAAAACCCATCGCGAGTGAGGGATTGCACCGGTTCAAGGTGAGTAATACTTGTAAATGATATCTTGAGGGTTTTGAAACCTCGGATTTGTACATCATAGTGCTGTATTGAGGGGACTTACACGCCGGATATGAGCGTGGGGTAGAGCACCGTTGGGGATTTTGACTTGGTCCGTCCCAGTTGTTGATTTTTACCGCATATGTGACTGAAACTACTTGTTATCATTATAATTTGGGTTGATTTCCATGTTTGGGCTTCGTGCCAACTATGTAAATTCTTCGGGGATTGATATTACTGTTTTAGCATACCTTGCATATCATTTGGTTTCAGTCCAAGGTTTTAAATACTGCTTTTGCAAACTCAGCCATACTCCTATGTTTTGAAAACTCAAACAATATTTTAAATGATAATTCGGGCTGAGAACTACTGTTTTATGAATGCCCAAGTGGCTTATAATGATTTCTGGACTGAGCATGGATCGGGCTGTGCGCCGCAACAGTGATTTCGAAAAAGTGGTAACAATGAAACTGTATGATGTGACTTGAAACAGTAGTAATAATGACATTGTATGATGTGACTTGAAATAATGGTAAAAATGACACTGTATGATGTAAATAGGTCAGGTAATAATGACTAACCGGTCAGGTAACAATGATTGACAAGGAATTAATTGATGCCACGAGATGGCTTGATATTGCGCTTGGGCTGTAGGAGCTCCTCCGGAGTCCGTACACACCCCCAGTGATTTTCGTCGACGATAAATAAATATGGATGGCTCGAGCTGCACGCCGCAGTGGGTACTGGCATGCACCATCATATGCATTGCATTCATGCATTTGTTCATTATTTGTTGTTTGTGATATTTCTTGCGATATCTATCTGCTGCTATGGTATTATCTGATCATTCCTAAAGAGGATAACTTTCAGACAGTGGTAACAATGACACTGTATTATGCGTTTGGTCAGGTAACAACGACTGACCAGGAATGACACCGTGCGGTCAGGTAACAATGGCTGACCATGAACTAGAATAAGGCTCGAGGGGCGAGTTTCTGTGTATAGCGAAACTAATTGATTGAGATTATTTTTGCAACTGTTGAAAAGATTATTTTCAAAAGAGGTTTAAACTGAGCCAAGATATCTCCAAAGATTTCACAGTTTCACTAATTTCTAAAGGAGTTTTGCACTCTTTCTATACAACATGATGATCTGTTACACGTGTTTTCTTGCTGCTCAGTTATTATTTACCTTTATTAGTCATTGAGTTGGAGTGCTCACTTTACTCCCTGCACCTCGCGTGCAGTTGCAGGTATCGTTCACCCGACAGCGGGTTAATAGTTGATTGAAGGTATTACTATTGAAGCTGAGCAAGGTGGCCGCCTGCGTTCGTGGCACCAGACTTCGTCCTTTGATTCCAGATTTTATTTTGTATATTAGTGGCCCTATAGTTGTGTTCAGACTTCTTTAGATGCTCGTGACTTGTGACACCCCTGTCGGGTTGTGTTGAATTGTAAATACTGGTTATTATTGTCGTTAAGATGTATTAATATATTCACTTATGTTTAATAATTGTTAAAGAGAGACGGTTTGGGTTAGTTGGCTGGCCTTGTCTTCACGAGAGGCGCCATCATGACCGGGTTTGGAAATTGGGTCGTGACACCATACGATATGGAGGAATGGAAATGGGCTGAGTGCTCGGCACCAGGTAAATACCACAATCAATGTCCCTGTCCGATGGCATACCCAGCAGGTCTGCAGGAAGCACATCGGGAAACTCCCTCACAACTGGGACCGAATCAATGCTAGGAGTCTCAGCTCCAACATTCCTCACAAAAGCCAAATATGATAGACAACCTTTCACAACCATACGCTGGGCCTTTAGGAAAGAAATCACCTTGCTAGGCACATAGTCAGTCATACCATGCCACTCGATCCTTGGAACACCTGGCATACCAAGAGTGACTGTCTTAACATGACAGTCCAGAATAGAATGACACGGAGATAACTAGTCCATGTCCAAAATAACATCAAAATCTACCATGCTCAATAGCAATAGATCAGCTCGGGTCTCCAGACCCCCAATAGTCACCAAACACGACCGATATACACGGTCTACAACAATAGTATCTCCCACCGGGGTAGATACATGCATAGGTAAGGCTAGACAACCTCGGGTCGTACCCAAATGATAAGCAAAATATGAAGACACACAAGAATAGGTGGAACCGGGATCAAATAAGACTAAGGCATCCCTGTGGCAGACTGAGATAATACCTGTAATGACGGCATCTGAAGCAATGGCATCTGTCCTACCCTGAAAAGCATAAAAGCGAGCTTGACCACCACTCGATCAGCCTCCCCCTCTGGGGCGACCTCTGGCTGCCTGACCCTCACCCCTAGCCGGCGGGGCGGATGCTGAAGAAACTGGACCAGAAGATGAGAGCTGACCCCTCTGCTGAGATGAGCTAGAGGTTCGAAAAGGACACTGCCTCCACATATGCCCAAACTCTCCGCACTCATAACAATTCCCGGGTGCTGGAGAATGGGACTAAAGGGAACCCCGCGCGCCGAAGTGACTAGCTGGCGCACTCGGCCTGGAAGAACCCTGAATAGATGGAGCTCGTGATGAACCCTGTGCTGGAAGAGCGCTAAGAGATGGCTAACTCTGTTGATAAAAATGATGACCCCGACCTGAAGATGGCCCACGATACTCAAAGCGGGCTGACTGAGGAGGCCTTGAAAAACGACCTCTACCCTACTGGAACTGTCCCCTAGACGGAGCACCACTGAAACTACCAGAATTGCGAGGCCTTTTGGCCTCCCTATCCTCTCTATCCTGACGACGAGCCGCCTCAATATCACGAGCAATATCAACTACATCCTCAAAGGAAATACCTAGAACTCTCTCTCGAGTCATCATAACACGAAGGTGATAGTTTAGTCCATCCACAAACCTCTTGATCCTCTCCCTATCGGTCAGAAATATCTAGGAGGCATGACGATCCAACTCGTAAAATCTCGCCTCATACTGGGTCACAGTCATATCTCCCTATCGAAGCCACTCGAACTGCCTACGCAGCTCCTTTCTCTAAGACTGTGGTACCCACTTCTCCAGAAAGAGAGTGGAGAACTCCTGCCATGTCAAAGGCACTGTACCTGCTGGCCTACGCTGCTCATACGCTTCCCACTAAGTTAAGGCAGCCCTAGTGAACTAAAATGCGATGAATGCTACTCCGCTCGACTCCAAAATCCCTGTTGTCCGAAGCATACACTGACACTTTTTGAGAAAACCCTGGGCATCCTCGCCCTGAGCACCACTGAAAATAGGAGGCTAGAGCATACTGAACCTCTCAAGATAACGCTGCTCATCGTCTGGCATAGTTGGAACCACAAAGTCTTGAACTGGTGCAGTCGGCTGAGCTGGAGATGCTCCCGATGTCTGCAATCCTTGCACTACCTGCTCAGGTGCACGAGCAGCAGGGGTCTGACTGCCTCCCCGGGCCTGAGAAGTAGTGTCACGCCCCAAAATCCAAGGAGCGCGACCAACGCTCAACCGAGTAAACCCGACTGAGCAATCCTGCTACGTTTCATTCTACCCAAATTAGTTTATTAATAAAGAGGGGATATTATCCCATTTAATAAAACACAAGGAAATCTATTGTCAGCAAACCTCATTTCATTCTTTGTAATTGCTTTATTTAGTTTTCAAAATATTACAAGTTTACAAATTTAATGAAAAACATGCTTATCAAGTACCAACATTTCTAGCCCGGACTCCCAATATCAACCTCCACCCACAATAGTCTACGGAGCCTCTAAATATAAGATAAGAGCGATAGAGAAATGCTGGCAACAAGGCTCCAGCTATACCTCAAAATGTATTTAGAAAATGTACAAACGATACATAACATGACCCTAGGATGTAGTGGGCTCACCAACACAGCTGAATAAAAGTAGAGGAGGTGCTACCGCCGGTGGACAGGAGTAACTGCTGTAGAACCACCTACAATCATAACACGATTGTAGCACCCCCGGCAAAAGGGGCGTTAGTGCCATCGAATAGCATTAGTATGTAAGGCTAAAAGTACTATTTCAGAGTAGAATATCCATACAAGCAAAGAATCCACAAACAATAAGTCAAGATCAACAAGATTCTAACACCCAATTTTGAAACATGTTAGTCCTCTACTTTATGAAAATAATATATATACTTTTTGTTTGGTTGGGAGATCTCTAGCACCGATATAAGTTTTACCACCATCTTTGTTAGCACGGTGTCTGATCACGACCCGATCGGCTAAGTAATCCCTTTTAGAGACATATACCAAATCACAAATTTCCAGTTTTTAATTTCCCAGGTATCGAACTTCCAGATTTGTTGATTTCCAGCACTATACCACCATATGTGCGGCATGGCATCTGATCACGGCCCGATCGGCTAAGCTGCCTTCCCACATATGTCGTGTGGGTTGGCGTTACCAAATTACAATGTTACCAAGATCATCCCATTTAAGGGGAATAAGCTTGATGCACCCCTACACCGGTACGTGTAGTTTCAGGAATGAGTCTTATGACCAACCCTTCCTCGGTGTTGCTAAAGATACTCCCGAAAACATATTTGATTCAATTTAGTATTGCACATAATTGTAGTATAAATACATGTATACGAATTTATCATAAATGCAACCATGCTTACCTCAATATCCTTAACAATTTATAGATTTCAATTAGTATTTCCAGTCACCAACAACAATAATATTTCCTTGGCTTATTTGGCCATTCACAAGATTCTTTATTCCTGGCACGGTGGCCGTATTCGGTTTCTCACATTTTCATCCCTTTATTTCCAAAGATCACCAACCAACATCAAGGTACCAAATATTCCGGAGGTTATGTATAAGGCAGAGCATTATATAAAATAGCCACTTGTGGGCATTGTTTAGGTACAAGACCTTTAGGCCATTCTACTTTTGGAAGTTAGTTCATAAGATTTGAGACTTATTTTATATTTGTTTCACACTTCCTTATTCGATTCATTTCCATATGTCATTACATCTCATCAACAAGTAGACCAAGTAGACATAATCAACCAAATCATTTAATACACACAATAGCAGCTAGGAGCATTAAACGGAGCCAGTCTTCTCACCAAATTAGCGTGCTAAACCTCTTTTAAGAGGCGACTCAGGACTGTACAATTTTGGTAGGTAAACCACACTTAAACTTACAAACAAATATGGAATTCACTTCCGAGAGAGAAAGTTTAGCCCACATACCTCGATTGAGCTTTCCTTAAGTCCTACTATACTCTGAGACTCTTAGCAACGTCAATGTCTTAGGAACATGACAAATCGAACCACAAATTAGAGAGGTGATCATATTTCTAGTTCATTTGAGCATATTTTCAAACACTAAGTGGGTATCATGCTTTTTAAACCATTTTGTGAAATATCCTACCATCCCTTATCCCATCCTTAGCTCAAGACCTAACAAAATACTCTTAAGAACTCATGCATGAAAGATATCAACTCCTATCCTCATCAATTACCCTGCTAATGGTCTATCCTAGTTATATCTAGAAATTAAAAGCTTGGATTATAGACCCTTACCTTTTAGGAAGATGACCAAGGTGACTTTCTTGACGAATATTCAAGGTTTAAACAAGATCTTTAGGAGAAATATTGATGAAGAACCCCTTCTCCCTCTAGGAACCCCTTCTCTCTCTCTAAATGTATCAGAAAATTAGCCTAAAATGAAGGGTAGGGTGTAATATATCGACATGGGGTCGGTTTATAAAATTAGAAAATTGGAGCCCCGAATCAAGTATGCGGTCGCATTTGCGATCATAGAGTAAACATGCGGTGCGCAAATGGACCGCAGAATGCTCCCCAAAAAGCTAAACATTCTGACTCAGTCTGCGGTAAGAATGCGGTCCGCATTCGTGTTCTGCGGTAGCAAAGTGCACCGCAGAACTGACCCTCGCAAAAGTCAAATGAAAATATGCAATGACTATGCGGTACGCTTTCGATTATGCAACCACATTTCGACCGCATTACTGACTTCAATTTTAACCAACATTCTACCTCACTTCGCGGCAGATATGCGGTCCGCATTTCGATTATGCGACCGCATTTCGGACCGCATTTCTTGCATTTTTCTGGAAACTTATTCTTGAATTTTTAATGCATTATTCAATCCAAAAAGGTCCGCGCCTAACACATGTTCCTAACTTGGCACCACGGGATCCGGGTTTTCGAGTAGGGATTTCACGGGGCCTTACAAGTAGTTGCTGCAGTAGAGACCGAAACTGCCTGAGCCAGGCCAGTGTTTATTGATAATATCTGAGCCAAGGCCTCCTGAAGGCCTGGAATCACAATGGGAACTGCCGGTGCCTGAATAGGTGCTGCTGGAATGTCTGCAGCTGGAGCCTGATCCTGAGTCGGGGCAACTGGTGGAGCAACAGGTGCTGCCCTCGCGGCTTTGCCTCTACCACGACCACGACTGCGCCCACGGCCTCTAGTGCCCTCAGTAGGTGGTACTGGTGGTCGTCCGCCTCGTCCTGTAGCGCGAGTCCTCACCATCTGCGAGATAATAGAACGCAGAAGTTTAGTTCTTGGATCAACAAAGTCGCACGACAAGAATTTCAAGAATATGAAGTGTTTCCTAAAGGTTCTGTAGCCTCTCGAGGATAAATACAGACGTCTCCATACCGATCCGCGAGACTCTACTAAACCTTCTCGTGACTCGTGAGACGTAGTAGCCTAGGCTCTGATACCAACTTGTCAAGACCCAATTCTCAAACCCGGTCGTGATGGCGCCTCTCGTGAAGACAAGGCCAACCAACAGAACAACAATACCTCTTTTAATATTTACTTAGCATGAACAAGTCTGAATCATAGATAATGTAGTCATAAGTGCTGAAGAAAAATTATAGAATAGGGAAACCATCCCGACTCAGCCTGAAATTGGGGTGCCACAAGTCACGAGCTGCTACAGAGTTTACTAAAACGCTATAAAGTCTGCAACTAGGAATAAAGTCTGGAGATAATGTAAATATAGGAGATAAGAGATAAATCGGGGCTGTGGACATCGACAGCTACCTCGGCACTCCGGGTCCGCCTGGTCTGGAAGGAAATCAGTGCTCAGGAACGAACACTGCTATGCCTGTATCTGCACACATGGTGCTCGGTGTAATGTGAGTACTCCGACCCAGTGAGTAGTAAAAATAAATAACAACTGAGAGCATAAAAATCTCATGAAGGCACAAATAACGCTATCTCAAGCAGTAAAATAAGTTAAGCAACAAATCAGTAAAGTATCAAAAAATTCTCCTTTAAAATATTTAAAGACAGATATTCTCAACCAGTAAGCTATAATCAGAAACCTGCCCCTCGGGCGCAATATCAAGATCTCAGTACAGTATCATCCCCGCAGGCTCATTATCAGTCACGCAATACCACATCAGCCCCTCGGGCTCACTCTCAAATCACATGGGTACCCGCGCTCACTGTGGGAGTGCAGACTCCAGAGGGGCTTCTACAGCCTAAGCGCTACATCTTCATAAGGCCTGAAAGCCTGTACATATCAACATGAGGCCTGAAAGCCTTCTTACAGTACACTCGAGGCCTGAAAGCCTCCTCACATATCGCTCGAGGCGTGAAAGCCTCCTCTTATATCACTCGAGGCCTGAAAGCCTCCTCGCATCACTCAACATATCCTCACACATGGTCCTCGGCCTCAATCAATCCAAAAATAATCATAAGCCCCTTGGACATCAGTAAAAACAATAATGCTCAACTCAAACAATGGTTCAAATATCAGTTAAAACTGAAGGTTGAGTAAAAATATAGCTGAGCTCATGAAACAATGTAATTCAAATGGACTGAGTTCAAATAATATTTCAGCTAGTGAGGAAAAATAGTGATGATAGCTCACAAGGAGTTCAAACAGTCGGCAATAAGCCCCAAATATGGCAATAAGCCCAAGTCATAGTGAAAAACAACAAGTCATAGTCAAATACGCGGTAAAGTATCATTCAGACTGGACTGAGTCACAATCCCCAATAGTAAATGACCTCGCGCTCGTCATTGAATGCGTGTCTCATCTCAACATAGAACCAAGTTGTGCAAATCCGGGGTTTCAAACCCTCAGGACATCTGTTAAAATCATTACTCATCTCTAGCCGGCCAAAAGTCTAGCTCGCTATGCCTTTTCATCTTGAATCGACCTCCTCGTGCGTCGAATCTGATCAAATCCACAAGGAATACATCACAATAGGCTAAAGGAACATAACCCAATAAAAAAGATTCAAAAAATATCAAAAATCACGAAATTGGAAAAACCCGAGCCCCGGGCTCACTTATGAAAAAATTAGAAAATGCACATCACCGCATTCTTTATCTCGCCACGAGTCTATACATATCAAATTTACCAAAATCCGAGCTTAAATGCTCCCTCAAACCTCAAATTTTCTTTCTCTAATGTTGTAGCCCTAACCTCCATTTTTGACCTCTAATTTCCTTGATTTTCACCCTTAATTCATGTAATAACATATTAGATTTATGTTTTATGCTCAGAACTCCTTACCTCAATCAAGTCCCTTGATTCCCTCTCCATAATCGCACAAAAACCTCCAAGTCAGAAGTGAAAATTTTAGGTTTTTTTCAAAAATTCGCGAAGATAGAATTTAATACCTCTGAATAGCCCTTTTCGCTTCTGTGATAATACCGTCGCTTATGCGACACCGCTTTTGCGGATTTATTCTGCTTCTGCGGTTCTTCCACTTTGGCCCAAGACCGCTTCTGCGGTCCATCCATCGCACAAGCGGGACCGCTTCTGCAGTCCACCTGTCCACTTCTGCGGAAACTTCCCCAGGGTCCACTTTCGCTTCTGCAACCATACCTTCGCTTCTGCGGAACCGCTTCTTCGGTCCATTTTCGCAGAAGCGAAAACACCCGATATCAGCTGGGACAGAACTTCCAAAACTACAAAATTCATTTCGATAACCATCCGAAATCACCCCGAGGCCCCCCGACCTCAACCAAAAGTACCAACACATCTTAAAACATTATTCAAACTTTCTCCAATCATCAAAACACATCAACTAACACCAAAATAATCAAATTACATCGAATTAAAGCCTAAGTTCTTCAAAAATTTTCGAAACACACATTCGATCAAAAACCTAACCAAATCACCTCCGAATAACCTGAAATTTTGCACACCCATCCCAAATCACCCGGCAAAGCTACTGCAACTCTCGGAATTTAATTCCAACCCTCGGATCAAAATCTAACCCATCAATCGAAATTCGCCAAAATACTAACTTTGTCAATTCAAGCCTAATTCTACAACGGATCTCCAGAATCAATTCTGATCACGCTCACGCTCCTAAGTCACAAATCATCCCGCGAAGCTAACCGAATCACCGAAAATTACATCTGAGCCCTCTAACTCAATAGTCAACATTCGGTTGACTTTTCCAAAACAAGCCTTCATCAAAGAGACTAAGTGTCTCATTGCCATCAAAAATTGATCCAAATCAACTCATTCACCCAAGACTCATATAATAACACATAAGGAAGCAGAAAATGGGGGAAACGGGGCGTTAACTCGCGTGACGACGGGCCGGGTCGTCACAATATTAGGTAATCTTCATTTTAAGCCACAATCTTTTGCAGAACAAACTCAAGTGGATATGATAAGTATTGGAAAACATAATTTAATATTCTTTCCACCATCAAACATATCATTTAGAGTTTTACCAGGATGTGTCATATATAGACCTCAAAGATGTTTAATTGATAACTTATGGATATCATATAATAAAAAAAGATACTAAATATTTTATAGCGGCTCTTAATGTCTTAGGACAGTATTTTAAGACAAAACCCAAGAAAAAAGATTTAAACACTATGTAGTTATACATGGTAAGACAAATGGCATTTTTCAGACATTATTAGAAGTACTAGAATCTATTAAAGGTATAGAAAAATCACTTTTCAAAGGTTTCAATGACTTCACTAAAGCATTAAACTATGCAAGAGGAATACTAGGACCAGACTATTGTATCTCCCCATCACTCAGACAAAATCCAGAAAAAATCCCCCAATATAACGTCCAAAAGGACAATGACAAGATAATATTATGTGATCATTGCTCATCAATGATGGAAACTTTCAAATGAATAAACCAGAAGAATGAAATCTTGACACATGAAAAAACAAGACTTATAGAACAAGTGAAGGTACTAGAACAGAGAATACATGCATTAAAATTTGAATTGACACAATCCTAGACTCAAGTTATTTCTCAACAAGACACAGAGATGAGTAGTCCAAAACAAAGTTCTCCATCTCAAGAAAAAATGGATGAGAAGGGTGTGCATATCCCAATGAATGCAGTAAAATCTACTGTATCGGATAATGATACGGCTAGTCCGTTTCAAACCGTAACTGGTAAAGACATATCAAATCCGTTTATGGTTGTCACTTTGCCAAAAAGTGAATATGAAGGTTTATCAAGACGAAGACTACCTAGAACACTAAAACATGTAGAAGCATTAAAAAAGAAGGGTATAATTTATAAAAAAAAATGAAAAAAATAGAAAACATAATTAAACAGACATTAGAAAATTTCTTTGAAGAAAAAGAAAAAAAAGACAAACATATGATCAAAAGTTCCAATCTTAATCCAAGTCCAGAAAGGTCTCAAAGCTCAGGAGAAGATGATAATTACGAAGATGAAGACCACCTAAATTGTCAAGATGCCCAAGATCCATACGTCGATGATTCAGGGATGAGTTTTGATTCAATATCTCTACATAACTTAGACACGTAAAAAAAAAGCAAGGCCTCAGTCAGAAGAAATTGAGAGCAAAAAAGACAAAGAGAACCAAGAGCAATAATGAAGGAGACAATTGAAAAAGAAGAAGTGACATAACGAAAAGAAGAAATGACATAAAGAAAAGAAGATGTGACAAAAGGTAATGCTACAAGACAAGATGAATTTTTGAGTGGAAGAAATAGTTACAAACACTAAGGGAATCTCTGCCCAAGCCATGTGAAGATGGGGCTCAATGAAGTACCCTACAAGGCTAGACAAGAAATTTTTATGGAAATATTTGAAGTCCATTTTCAAATCCGTTTCAAAAAATTAGCTATAAAAAGGGGAAGAAAGAATTAGAGGAAGACACGACCACAAGAGAAAGAACACTCTAAAGAGAGCCATCTAAACACTCTCCTTCATCGCCCACCATCCTCCAAATACCTTGTAATATACCTTGTAAAATATTTCCTTATGTATGACTTAGAAGTTTCTACCTCAGGCTTGTAAAATAAATAAATCCTTATGCTTGTGTATGCAAGATCTTAATTCCCAAGTCCAGTAAACTTTTTTGGGTTTCCCGAAAGGGAAATCTCTCTCCTGTAAACATTTAAGTTACTTATTTTTATCTAAATTATATTTCTGGATATTACCCCTATTTTTTTTACAGTTTTATGTTATTATATATAGTTTTATGTTATGTTTATAACTAGACATCACTCTTAGTATATGGTTATATTTCTAATTTCTTAATAATTTTGATGGATTAACCTATAAATTCCTAGGAGAAACCAGTTAAGTTAAACCGGAAATTAAATAAAAATGGGTATATACATTTAATAGTGGCTAGGGTGAGGTTAAAGAAAAAAGAGTTAAAAAAACATTTTTTCTTTAAAAGGTGGGGAATAAGAGATGAACAGAGTGGAGTAAAAAAAAAGAGTATAGAAGGGGTAATTTCAGTTCATAATTTTAGTAATACTGTAAAAATATAGGTGTACAGAATAAGAGAGAGAGAGAGAGAGTACCGAGTAGGATTTTACAACATAAGACTTTAATCACAAAATATTTTTACCGCTTACCTTTTTTACCTTATAATTTTTACCAAACCGTAAAAACAAAAAAGAAAAAGTAATAACTAGAACAACGGCATCTTATATTTTTTAATATTATTAATCATACCATCTAAAGTCATACCCCTAAGAAGAAGATTATAATCTTAATAAAGACCAGATGAACATTAATTATTTTATATTTGACTCTATCTTATTTTCAACCCCACTGTCACGAACCAAAATTCACTAAGGGTCGTGATGGTGCCGGACACCACTGTAAGGCAAGCCAACCAAGAATATTTAATTAAATTCTCATTTTAAATATTTTCGAAACCACTTCTTTTATACGTTTAATCAATACATAATACATATACTGAAGAAAAAATGAGACATTTAACAACTTTTTTAATATTTCTAAATAAACCCACAAATATCCCTAGAACCCGGTGTCACAAGTGCATGTGCAATTTCTAAGAAAAATCGAATAAAGTACAACAGCTTTTCGGAATACAATTGGATAGAAAATAAATAGAATCCTGAGAGAGACTATACTAGCTGCGGGTCGCCTCGAAGAAATAAAGCTCACCTAGTCTCCGTGTCCACAATGCTGCTATGCCCACTAGAGGTGCATGAGCCCGTGCAACAAAAATGTATAGAAGTATAGTATGAGTACAAAAACAACGTGTACTCAGTAAGTATCCCATCAAATCTCAAAGAAGTAGAGATGTGAGGTCGACTTCGACACTTACTAAGGGTCCAATAATGTTATATCAATGATATATTAAATCGTGGATTTTTATAAGCATAATTTTAACCCAATATAGTGAAGCAAGTGAATAATTCTTTCTTTTTTAAGAAAGTTCCAAATTCCTTTTCATCATATATACAAATATTCTCGAGCCGGGAAGAGGCTATAACAACTTTAACAAGTTCAAGTCAAGCAATACAAACATAAGCAAATCATGTCGAGGATGTACGGCCCGATCCAACAATATTTAAACCGTGCACTGCCAGTGGGTCGAATGGCGTGATCCATAGATGCGTCTATTTAATCTACCGAGGCGTTCGGCCTGTTCTAGAATTTTAACACACATAGACAGTCAATGAAGAAGTCATCAGGACACAATTCTCCAAAGAAAACAAATTCTCTTTTAGCAATTCAGAAAAATGAAATAAAACTCCTTTTAGAAATTCATTTACCAATTCAATAGAATTTAAGCAGTTCAAACTATCAATAACATTACAAATATTCTAAGTACAACATGCTTTTGTGTCCTATACTACCCGGACAATAACATAATAGTAGCTACGCACGGACTCTCGTCATCTCATGCATATGTAGCCCCCACAAACAGGAGCACATAACCAATTAATTCACCTATGGGGACAATTCCCTCTTACAAGATTAGAAAGGAGTCTCACCTCGCTCTGAAGATCCATAATCGGCATTCCACGCCCTTCCGAAGACTTGAATCGATGCCAGATACTCCAAAACTAGCCAATGATTATGCAAATTCATTAATATATGATAAACTACTCATATTAATCAAACTTATAACAATTCCTAACCCAGATCAAAAATTTAACAAAAATGCCCTCGATCTCACGTGCTCGGATTCTGAAATTTTTTGTAGATTAAACTTACCCATAACTTCACGAACTCAAATATATCATTTACTCTCAATTCCATGCCAAAAATCGTGGTAAAATTCCATGAATATCAATTTCTAGGTCTTTCCACCAAAACCACAAATTTCTACCAATTTACATGCTAAAATCCATACATAATCAATGTATTAACCTCAAGATAGGTGGGGATAGCTTACCTTATCGTTGATGATGAAAATTCCCTCTTGAAACCCTCCAAGAATCGCCCAAACCAAAGAAAATATAAGAGAAAATAGCCAAACCCTGATTTTTAAAACACTTTTTGCCACCAGCCTTTTCCACACTTACGGTCCCCTAACCGCTTCTGCAGTTCCGTAGGTGTGAGCCATCCTATCGCTTCTGCGGTTTCCTCTAGGCTTTCCTTTTTCTGCTTCTGCGCCCTCTCTTCCGTAGATGCGGTCTCGCATCAACGGCAAAATGACTGCATCTGCGGTCCCAGCTCTCTTCAGGCCCAATTGCTTCCACGGTTTAATTCCTCACTTGAGCGGGGCCGCTTCCGCGGTGAACCCTCCGCAGAAGTAGTTATACCAGCAATCAAACCCCTTCGGCTATCTCCAAAATTCCATTTTTGATCCGTTAACTTCCCAGAATCCACTCGAGGCCCCCAGGATCTCAACTAATCATACCAACCAGTCCCAAAACACATTAAGGGCTTTCTCGAGGCGTCAAATCATATCAAACAATGCTAAAATCAAGAATCGACCTCCAATCCAAGCTTTATGAACTCTAGAATCTCAAACTTCTACTTTCGATGTTTAAACATATCAAATCACGTCCAATTGACCTCAAATTTTGTGCACAAATCAAATTCGACATTATGGACCTACTCCAACTTTCGAAATCAAATTCCGACCCCTATATCAAAAAATCCACCCCCGGTCAAACCTTCAAATTTCTATCCTTAGCCATATGGCTCCAAAATGCTCCATGGGCATCTGAATTCACTTCCGATCGTGCTCCCAAGTCCATAATCACCATACAATGCTACTCTAAGACTCGGAATCCCAAACGGATATTGATAACACTGAAATGCACTTCAACCCAAACTTATGAAATTTCTTCCAAAATGCTAACTTCCACATTAGACATCGAAACACTCCGGGTCCCCCAAAACCTGATCCGCACATACGCCCAAGTCCGAAATCATCATACGAACCTGCTGGAACCTTCGAATATCGATTCCGAGGTCGTTCAATCCGAAATACAATTCTAGTCAATTCTCTCAACTTAAAGCTTTCGAAATAAGAATTTCCTTTCCAAGTCAACTCAAAACTTTCCGAAATTTAATTTTTACCACGTGTACAAGTCATAATGCCTGAATTAAAGCTGCTCGTGGCCTCGAACTGCTGAACGGCATGTTAGGGCTCAAAGCGACCGATTGGGTCGTTACATCCTCTCCTACTTAAACATACGTTCGTCCTCGAATGTGCTAGAAACTGTGCTGGGGTTATCTGGAATCACTACTTAATACATCGTGCACCTACTCGTGCTACCACAACTCAGTTGGGCATGTTAGCTCGATCAAATTGAAAGATAACCTCTTTCATTTAGGCAAATAAGCCTTGGAGCCAGTTGCAACATTTGAAATTCTCTGGCAGGCCTGCTTTCAACATATGAACACCATATCAATCACCACATGCTGTACCAGAACATGACTGCACACCCTTTTTGAATTCACACCATGCACCCCATCATTCACAAGACCATAATGGCACTCTCTGATTATACTAGTCGACATTTCCCGAATTTGATGCTCACAATGCACCCCATGACATATATAAGTATTGTTCCAACTCCCGCAATGCCGCCACGAAGGAAGGGATGCGTAGAAATTCATAACCAACTATCAAATCAACGATTCATAGGGTCTATACCCTACCAAGAACCATCACCTCTTTATGAGGCAAATAATGGCCTTTGCTCTTTAATATACTTCACATACTCAGATTGCACTGATCCCAAACCCAATGATCTCGTCTCACCCAGTACGAACTGATCAGGAAATAAGCCACCCCGGAAATGATTAAAAGACTCATATGCTGCCATAATGTGCCAATAGGCTATCAATTAGAGCACGATACAAAGGGAAACGAACTCTAGAAGGAACTACTTACTCAGCAACTGATATGAACTTCCCTCAAAAAATGGGAAACAAAAACACATAAGATGAAGTATGAAAACTGCATTCAACATCACATTATTGCATCGCACAACCCGATCCGAATAACATACCCATGGCAGTGTGCCACCCGATCCATACAAAACACTCACCTGAGTGATGCACATCGAGCTAAATTGCTCATTATAACAAAATACCGAATATTGCTGATAAGCACGCCTAGTGCATAATAATATCCTTGAGGGAACATATAGCCCTATAAGCTAAAACAAACTCAAGCACAACTGAGGTGCGATATACGATCTGAATCTCAAGAGCCATTTTGCTCATATAACATCAACTCTACGCGGAACCTTAACACATAAGCAGCTTCCCAAGCCATCTCACAACTCACACAGCGCAAGGTATCATTACATGAACTGCCTGACAACGAAATAACACCCTGACTACTCCTCCACAAGTAGCGTAATACTAAAATGAACACGTCTGGCCTGATATAAATTCCACATTCACATTTAAATCCATTCATAGACCTCAACTGATTTTGATCGCACCGAAATGGGATAATAACCTTTCAAAGGTCCATAAATACTCCCCTTTATTTAATAACACATAAGAACAACCATCATAACAGGAGTAATCATCCACAGTCCGCAACCCAATAAACCGAGTGCCCTCCAGGCATAAATTGTCGTTTAACGATACCACCATGATCTCTATTCTTGGTTTCATCCTCCAATCAATTAGTGACTACATGCCACGCTTGTACAATATTCTCGTGGAACATGGCCTCACGACCTTTCGTAACAAATAACAAGTCTTTACATCCATAACACCGACCGCACTAATGCTGAAAAACGATCAAGAAGCCATAACCAGGATGCAAAGCCTCCTTCACAAACATCGATCTCAGGTGACGCAGAAAACAATACCAACTTACTTTAAACATCAAAACTACTTTCCTGCTGATTTGAGCTCGTGACATTCTTGTCAACACTGAATAGTAACCTTGATCCTCACTTCAAATTCCATACCACTCACTACACCCAATACGCTAATATACTATAGAACACGATTCCCATCATAACTTCGGGACCACCAATAGATTAACACTTCATCATATAAAATATTTCCACTTAACTCATTCTAGGAGAACCATTGCGATACACATGTGAATTCTCATAATCGTAGAATACCCCAAATCTCTAAGTAGTGGTCTTAAGCCACCATAGCCCTTCCGGGACCCGCCTACACATGACAGGCCATAACAGTAGAATACTTCTGAATAACATCAATTACGGAGGCCGACCAGCTTCACACATACCGTCACAAATCACTTGCATAACTTGGTCATGTTGAAGGAACGGATCACTGCCACCAATACGACTAATCAATCTATTTTCTTCCAATTTATCTTTGATTGCCTTAGAGTAATAATAACTTCATCCAACAGATAATGCACTCCACTCGAGTGGCCTTGAAACACGAGACCATATTTTTCCAAATCCCACAAACCATTTCATACCTTCCTTGTGCACATATTCGTATCTCGACTAGCACATCCGTTTTAATAATTTCTCTACGAATCCAAAGTCCTTTTTTTCCTTTTCTTCTCAATGCTACGCTGCAAGTCAAAACATCAAGAACATTTTGATTCTCTTATTGTGAGCTGCTTTACAAGCCCGATTCCTAAAAAGATTGCGGCTTAAATCCTTAGGCACCGCATTTTTAACCTTTGAATTTACTAGGACCGTTGTTGAGAACCACCCACTCTGACTTGGCCCCGAATAATCAATTCCATAAATCTTCTAATACATGAATACCCATGTCACACCTCCTTTTTACCGAAGAGGCTTTATCCGACTTTTACTACACCCCGGGAAGGGATATAGTAAGAAAGGAGTTTTTCCAATTTAAGGACAGTCGGAACGGAATTTATTATTATTTATTCAGAGTCACCACTTGGGAAATTAATGGGGTCCCAAGTCACTGGTTGAATCCCGAACCGAGGAAAATATGACTCTGTTAACAGTCCGCGAACCAAAAATTCGCATAAGGAATTATGTTAACCTGGAAGAAGGTGTTAGGCATTCCCGGATTCCGTGGTTCTAGCACGGTCCCTCAACTGTTGTATTTGATTTTATCTTCTTTCAATATATGTTCTATTTTTATGTGCCTTTTATTAATAACCCACTTTTATTATATTTATTATTTATTTTACAAGAATTACAACGTCGTGAAAATGTATCTCGAACCACGCCGTACCAGTACGCCCGTGGCTTTTAACATATTTCGTCTTCGTTGAGATTTGGATTTGGGTCATATAAATGTGCACCCAAATTTAGGAAAGTAATATTATTAAAACTCGCACCTAAAGCGAATACGTGTTTATTATCTTTGGGGAAGACCGTGAAATTCGCTAAACGGTCCTCCCAATTTCTAATATTTTTTGTAAGACATTATTGAGGGCCCTGCAGTTGTTCATTTGATTTGGCGAGGCTCGTCTCTTAATTTCATATCTCTAAAATAAAATAGAAGAAAGAGTCTTAGTGAATTGCTTGTGTTATCAAATGAAGACTATGTATCGAAGACAATCATTGGGCTTTAAACCAAATATGCCCCTTCCAAGATTTCTCGGCCTCGAATTTCAGCCCAGGCCCAATAGACAGGACCATAACAGAACTTGGTTATTCGTTTCATATCATCTCATCTAAACACAAAATCTACAAAAATTTATTTCAATTGATTTATCCTAAAGGTGTTCAGCTTGTTTTAGAATCTATAAAATATAACAGCAGTCTTACAATCTCGATTTTAGTTAATTTTAATGACAACTCAATTTAACTTTTAAATCTCTAAATCAATTTAAAACAAGGTGATAAACAACAATGAATATTCAAACGGCATTTTTAACAAAAATAAAAATCCTAGTGTGTGTGACTTCTTAATACTTGTGATCTAATTAATATTTGAAACTATAAGCGCAATGTTGATAGTTCACTATATGATTACTAATCAGATGATAGTCTCATAGTTCAAATTAATACAAAATATGATTACAAAAACTAAAACCAACAGTCAATGTATCCATGGCCATTTAAACTATCCAAGTGACCATATAGTCAAACAGAACTATACTAAAAGCTTCAAATACAGATTTGCTTAAGCCCTTGGCCATTGGAGATCAAATTCGTACCTGAATCAAAATTTAATGAGGAGAAGTCAGCCACAAGGAGCAAACAGTAATCAATACAGCTCTAAATCAGCTCAATGACCCAGGAGGATTGGACAAAACATCAGAACTAAGATTCAACCATTAAACCACTTGAAAGCACCCAAATATACTCAAATTTAAACTTTTTAAAACTGCTGAAACTCCAAAGGATCAAATCTCAACCAAACAACAACTTGCTAACCCAAAAAACTATGAGAAATGGCTTCAAAATTATCCTGGACACTTCAGCAATCCAAATCACAGCAAAACTAGCTAAATCAAGGTGATTGAGCCCTTCAAACTACTTAAAATTGTTTCAAATGATCTCTGATCCACAAATACTATATTTGAACTTCAAAAATTGAGAATTTTAGTTGAAAACACAATGAAACAGTACTGATTTTTGGATTTTGTTTTTTTTTTAATTTTTGAAAGAAATTTGGATCTAGAAGAAGAAGTTAAGATCTGAAAATCTAATTTCAGATTTTTGAAACTTGGCAGATATTTTTGGGAATTTTGAAGGTGCTCCTAACTTGTGAAAACAAGGCATTTCAATGCCTATTTATAGAAAATTTTAAGGTGCATTTCAGATTTTTATTTTTGCTCATTGGTCCCCCTTCATTTCTTTTTAAAACCTCTAATTTCTAACTTGTTGCACAAGTAAGTGCAACTATTTATTTAAAATGTACACTACAGCCCATTCTAGAATGTTCTATCCCTTTACAATCCTTATTATACCCCTACTTCATTTCAATTTTTACCATTTTTAATGATCCTGTCATTTTTCTATGCCCAAATTACCCCTGAAGTTCCATACAATTATTGCCCATATCTAACCCCATATTATCTGCCCTTCAATTTTCTTTTCTCTTTTTGTTTCTTTATTATTAAAAGTTAATTGTGATTAACAGCTATAACCAATATTTTCTAAAACTAATTATCAAACTAATTAAACTAACAAAGTAAGAAAATATTAAAACTAGAAACTAAAATCACTGAATGAACAGAAACAAAAATTAACACTAATCACAAAACAGAATTTGAAACAAAAAATTAACACTAATCACAAAACAGATTTTGAAACAAAAATTAACACTAATCACAAACGAAAATTAATCAATAGTAATTATCAATTTTAATCAAACGAACAGATTCTAGACTTTAATTATCCTAATTAGTCAACTTATCAAAACAAAACTAACTACAACTAAACCGGTCGGCTGTAAAACCAAAATGTAACTAATGGCTAATTAAATCCAAATCAAATGCAATCACATTGACGAATCAACCCTCAATCTGAATCGTAATAATACTTGAGAAAACAAACAACGATAACCAGCCAAGAGATCAATCTAGTGTTAAATTGGGAAAACAAAAGATGTTTAAACTAATCCTAAATTGACGAGCAATTTGTCTAAAGGAAAAATAAAGAAGGGTCTGAAAACCTTACCTATAGAATCTGGAGCAGAGTTTGAAAAATTTGACTTGATCCTTGGAAGACTATTCGTCTTTATTAAAGAACAAACGAACCCTCCCTTTACGACCTTAACCCGATATCGCACTCAAGGGCTTGGCAAACTTAAGTTCTTGGAGGTTCTGCCTTTTTTTCTTGGATTCGGACATGTTCTAGTCGATTTGAGGGGGTTTGTTGATAGTTAGGGATTAGGGGGAGAAGTAGATGTTGTATTGTATATTTTACTGGAGGTTTGGGGTCAGCGCCGCCGAACACGGCGACGGCGGTGCTAGGGTTTTGATATTTTGAGGCGTTTGGGTGATTTTTGAAGAAAAAGGATGGTGGGTTTGAAACGAGGTGATTACAGAGCAGAGATGGTGTGAGTTTGGGCGCCATTGGACGCCGGCGCCGCCGTGGACGGCGGAGAAGGTGATGACAAAAATCAATATTTGAGCCGACAGGGTATTATTCGGAGGGGGCTGATAGGGGATTCGTGATGAGGGCTTTAAGGCGATCTAGGGGTGTTATTTTGGGTAGGAACGGGGTAAGTGGCGTTTGCCGGCGGCGATTCCGTCGGCGGAGTTACAGAGATACGAGAGTGGAAGAGGCTGGTCTTTAGGGTTATTACATCTGAAATAATTTCATTAAAACATTGAAGGCCAATTGTAGGCCATTGGATTAGGGTGAATTACGGGTCAGGATTAACGACGCCCAAACGGCGTCGTTTTGGGTTAGCAAGGCTGGACCGGGTATGGGGATGGTTTGGGCTAAGCTGATAGGTGTTTGTGTTTGGGCCTAGACATTTTGAATTCAATGGCCCAAACGTCCACTTTGTTCTCTTCACTTCTTCTTTTCATTTCTTTTATTTAATTGTATTGTTTATTTTTATTTTTTTTGTATTTTGTACTTTGTATTTTTTTTTTATATTTTGTAAAAATTAACAACAAAACCCTAATTAAACTAATTAAATCCTAATTAAACTATTTAAATTCTAAAAATCAATTGTCAATTAAAAATTGCCTAAGAACTATATATATATATATATATATATATATATATATATATAATTTTTTTTTTTTTTTTTTTTTTTTTTTTTTGTAATTTTCTTTAAATTGTTCTAAAATGAATTAATACCTACTTAATACTAAAATGTGCAATTAAATTCCTAAATGCATATTTTTTGTATTTTATCATGCACAAACAACATGCAAACAATTAACACAAAATTCACAAAAAATTATAAAATAAGGAAAAAATCATTTTTGTTTGGATTTTATGGGAATAACTCATATATAGGGCAAAAATCACGTGCTCACAACCCCCTCGATGAAGCACCCGGTAGAATCACTTTCCTGGAAATCCGCATCCATGCAAGGCATGAATTCTGAATTCTTTCCCAAGTCTGAGCATGAGCCAATAAGGCCAATCAATCACACCTTTAATAATTCCTTTTCCCATATTATCACTTATGTTATTTTCTTGTAGCTGAAATAACTTACCAATAAGCCAATCACTCGAAACCTCACAAGAAGATAACCATACAATCCAATCGTAGGGGTGGGACTCTACCACTTAGCTTGAAGCCATTATTACACAACTCTGAAATTCACCAGGATTCCTTATCTCTTACTGACATAACCTTGCACGATCAGCCGCTAAAATTCTTGTAATCTTTCTTTAAAATCTCCTTTTATAATCTGAATTATCAACCACATTCACACGAACGATCTCTTTGTTGTATAACCAATAAGATTCTTCGCAGAAGCCTCGCCAACTATGAGACCGCTAACCTACTCACAGGGAATAACCCACATATGGAAATTACTTCCCGACATCTTCCAACGTTGCTGCACGGGTTACCATCACTACGACATCAACAGCCCATCCTGAGTCTGGGCTCACACACCAACTGCATAAGTCCATTCACCCCTTGTGGACATCAATTATATGTGCAGCAACATCCTTCCGATTCAATTTATGGTTGTATCCTTCTCCATTCTAGCAGCCCCTTTTCGTTATATCAAAATCTCCTGCCGCCTGATAGCCTGTACTTGAAATTAATCCGTAGGCCCAAATCACCAATCACTAAGATTCCCAAATCACTCCAAACTCTCCCACTTTGGCGAAACTCACCCCTTTAGTTGACAACTAGAACTTTGATTCTTATACCTGGCCTTCTAAAAATTTTAACTACCACATGACACTCCCCATATGCCCCTTCTCGTCCGTTGCTGCTCTGTTGTTGCATTAAATAAAATCTATCTTCGTGCCACTCTAACCCAGAATTGTTGATAACTTTACACATTTCGGAAGATCATCTTCCTCATACCCGTCGACATTAGAAACACTAATTCAACCCTCAATTACAACACCCTGTGATATCCGACAGCCACATTTTTAATACTATTTCACAATAGCTTGCCCCAAAGGCAAATTGTAGAAGATCATAACACCGACGAACTTAGTATGTTCAATTAGGAAAACACCCCATCATAGAAGAAAGCTCCACCATGCTCGCAAATACCAAGTCTCATTACTCCACCAGCCCACATCTGACCATTCTTAGTCCGATTGCCTTTCCCCTGCTAGGAATAAAATACTGAATCTCTAGATTATGTACTGAGTAAACCTCCCTTTAAGTCATTCACTGCCCGACACGTAAAAAAATGTCCTACCATCATATCAATACTACGGAACAATAGATTATAGCATCATGGCAGCTTGTGCCTAGCCTCATAGCTCTCAGAAGTACCGCTACTGATCTAAAACGATATAATATCCTTCCACAAAGAGACGATAATAGCTCAGACAACTACACAGGGAGAAACACCCTGCACTGCATCGGTAGTACCATAACAATTCTTCAATTCTCGATTTATAAGAAACGGTTCGCATCGCACAAGATTGAATAGGAAGTAATTAAAGGCATAAACCTCCATGGATCAAATTGCATGATAAGGAACCAAGAAAGGAAGTACTCTTAACAGTCATTCAGCCTCCCAAGGATAAGTACAGACATCTCGGTACTGATCCGCGAGACTCTACTAGATTTGCTCATGACTCACGAAACCCTAGGAACCTAGTGCTCTGATACCATGTTATCACGACCCAAAATCCACTAAGGATTGTGATGGCGCCGGACAATGCTGTCAGGCAAGACAACCAAAAATACTTAATTAAATTCTCATTATAAATATTTCTGAAACCACTTCTTTTATAAATTTAATCAATACATAATACATTCCACTGAAGAAATAATCAGACATTTAACAACTTTTTTAATATTTCTGAATAAACCCATAAATATCCCCAGAACTTGGTGTCAGAAGTGCATGAGCATTTTCTAAGAAAAACCAAATAAAGTACAACAGCAATTCGGAATACAATTGGACTGGAAATAAATAGAATTTTGAGAGAGACTATACTAGCTGCGGGTTGCCTCGAGGAAATACAGATCACCTAGTATTCGTGTCAACCATGCTGCTACGCCCACTAGGCCCACAGAGGTACATGGGCCTGTGTAACAAAAATGCACAGAAGTTTAGTATGAGTACAAAAACAACGTGTACTCAGTAAGTATCTCCTCAAATCTCAAAGAAGTAGAGACGAGAGGCCGACTTCGACGCTTACTATGATATATTAAATCGTGGATTTTTGTAAGCATAATTTTAATCCAATACAGTGAAGCAAGTAAAAAATTCTTTCTTTTATAGGAAATTTCCAAATTCCTTATCATCATTTATGCAAATATTCTCAACCCAGGAAGAGGCTATAACAACTTTAATAAGTTCAAAGCAAGCAATACAAGCATGCGCAAAACATGCCGAGGAAGTACAACCCGATCCAATAATATTTAAACTGTGCACTGCCAGAGAGTCAAATGGCACGAACCATAGATGTATCTATTTAATCTACCGAGGCGTTCGGCCCATTCTAGAATTTAAACACACACAAACAGTCAATCAAGAAGTCATCAAGACACAATTATACAAAGAAAACCAATTCTCTTTTGGCAATTCAGAAAAATGAAGTTAAATTCCTTTTAGAAATTCATTTACCAATACGATAGGATTTAAGCTGTTCAAACTGTTAATAACATTACAAATATTCCAAGTACAACATGCTTTTGGGTCCTAGACTACCTGGACAATAACATAATATTAACTACGAACGGACTCTCGTCACCTCGTACATACATAGCCCCCACAAATAGGAGCACATAACCAATTAATTCGCCTATGGGGAAAATTCCCTCTTACAAGCTTAGAAAGGAGACTCACCTTGCTACGAAGGTCCATAACCGGCATTCCACGCCCTTCTGAAGACTTGAATCGATGGAAAATACTCAAAAACTAGCCAATGATTATGCAAATTCATTAATACCCGATACACTACTCATATTAATCCAATTTATTAAAATTCCTAACCCCGATCGAAAAGTTGACGAAAATGCTGTCACGACCCAATTCCCAAACCCGGTCGTGATGGCACCTCTCGTGACGACAAGGCTAGCTAGAACAATACAACACCTCCTTTAAAGCATGTAACTAACAGTAATAGTTCTAGCACACGCGTAACATAGTAAAGAGTGCGGAAATAGCAATAATAGCGAGGGAAAAACATCCCGACACAGCCCGAACCGGGGTGTCACAAGTCATGAGCTACTACTGAATTTCTATAAGTCTACAAACATAATATGAGACACAAAAGTCTAGAATAACTGAAACAACATTAAAATAGGGGAGTCAAGGGGTTGCGGACGTCAACAGCAACCTCGAAGCTCCGATCTTGCTGCCTGATCTGAGAAGGGTGTAAGTGCTCAGGTGCGGACTCTACTAATCCTGAATCTGCACCCATGGGGCAGGGAGTAATGTGAGTACTCCGAACCAGTGAGTAATAATAATAAATAATAACCGAAGATAAGAAATCACATAACTGCAAAGCAATTATAAATAAGGCAGCAAAAGTAATAAAATAGTAGAACAATATAGAATCAAGTGAAATCTCCTTTTAAAATCCGGTAAATCAGGTAAAACAACAAGTAAATAGTGAGTAGAAATCTGCTCCTCGGGCCCAGTATCAATCACTCAGAACAGTATCAGCCCCTCGGGCTCTTCATCAGTCACCTAGAACAGCATCAGCCTCTTGGGCTCAGTATCATATCACATGGGTACCCGCATTCATTGTGGATGTGCAGACTCCAGAGAGGCCCCTTACGGCCCAAGCGCTATATCAACATAAGGCCAGAAAGACGTCTCACATCACACTCATATCACTGGAGGCCTGAAAGCCTCCTCACAATACACTCGAGGCCTGAAAGCCTCCTCACAATACACTTGAGGCCTGAAAGCCTTCTCACATCACGCTCAAGGCCTGAAAGCCTCACTCAGTCCAGAAACATCATAAGCCCTTCGGACATCAATAAAATAGTAGTTCTCAGCCCAAACAACAATGAAATATCATTAAAGTCTCAAAATTCAATTAAAGTGGCTGAGCTTGGAAAACAGTATAATTATTAGGACTAAGTTCAAATAACGTGTCAAAATAGTGATAACAATCCCCGAAGGATTTAAATAATCGGCATTAAGCCCAAAATATGGCAATAAGCCCAAATCACGATAATAAACAAATCCGCTTAGTCAAATACGCGATAAAATATCAAACAGGATGGACCAAGTCACAATCCTCAGTAGTAAACAACCCTACACTCGCCATTAAGAGCGGGTTTCACCTCAATATAGCACTACGTTGTGCAAATCCAGGGTTTTAAACCCTCTGGATATCTTTTACTATCATTACTCACCTCAAGCTGGCCAAAATCCTAGCTCGCTATGCCCTTGCCTCGCAAATTGGCCTCCTTGCACGTCGAATCTGGTCAAAACCACAACGAATACATTACAATAGGCTAAGGGAACATAATCCAATCGAATAGGCTAAAAAAATATAAAAATTCACAAAATTTGCAAAACCCGAGCCTCGGGCCCACTTCTCAAAAAATTAGAAAATTAACATCATCGGATTCCTCATCTCGACACGATTCTATACATACCAAAAACTTCCAAATCCGAGCCCAAATGACCCTTCAAATCCCACTTTGAAATACAAAATTTCCAAGCCCTAGCTTTACCCCCTTTTGATGAATTTCCACAAATTTCTATGTTAATTCTACCATTAAATCATGTATTTAGGTCATATAACCTACCTCCAATCACACTTAGTCGAAATCCCATTCAATTTCTGCCCAAAAGCTCTCAAGGTCGATCAAAAATGGTGGAAATGAACTTAAGCTCGCAGAACAAAATGAGCGTTAAACCCCTTATCTGAACAATCATTTTTGCATCTATGGTTTCCTTGCCACATATGCGACTACCGCTTATGCGGTTTTCCATACGTTTCTGCGGAACTCACTAATATGCCCAGGACAGCTTCAGCGGTCAGGTATCTGCATTTGCGGACACCGCTTCTGCGCACCTTGTCCGCTTCTACGGAAATTACCATGACCTTTACCTTCGCTTCTGTGATTCATCTTCTGCATCTGCGGCATCGCATATGCGGCTCCATGCCCGCACCTGCTGAAACAACAATCTCCTCAAGAACTTGCACCTGCGACCAGATCCTCGCATCTGCAGATCCGCGTACGCGGCCCCTTTTCCGCAGATGCAAAAATACCAGATACCAAAAAACTTCAGAATTTCACAAGTCCAAAATTCATCCCGATGGCCATATGAAATCACCCCGAGGCCCCCGGGACTTCAACCAAAAGTGCCAACCCATCCCAAAATATCATTCAAACTTGCTCCAATCATCAAAACAGCACAAACAACAACAAAACCATCAAATTACATCGGATTCAAGCCTATGTTTTTCTAAAACTTCCGAATTACGCATTTGATCAAAAACCCGACAAAAAAACCTACGAATGACCTGAAATTTTGCACACACATCCAAAATTACCTAACGAAGCTATAACAACTCTCGGAATTCCATACTGACCCTCGAATCAAAACCTCACCTATCAACCGGAATTCGCCAAAATACTAACTCCGCTAATTCAATCCTAATTCTACACCGGACCTCCAAAATCAATTCCCATCACACTCCTAAGTCACAAATCATCCCTCGAAGCTAATCGAATCACCGAAATCACATCCGAGCTTCTAACTCAATAGTCAACATATGGTTGACTTTTCCAAAACAAGCCTTCCTTAAAGAGACTAAGTCTCATTTCCAACTAAAACCAATCTAATTCAACTCATTCGCCCAAGACTCTTATAATGAAACATAAGGAAGCAGAAATGGGGGAAACGGGGTGGTAACTCATGTGACAACGGGCCGGGTCATCACATCCTCCCCAACTAAACCAAATGCTCGTCCTCGAGCGAGTCAAGAAAAATACCTGGAGTCCCAAACAGGTGAGGATATATGGTCCGCATCTCCCATACGGTCTACCAAGTAGCCTCCTCCATAGGCCGACCTCTCCACTGCAATTTCACCGAAGCTATATCCTTTGATCTCAACTTTCAAACCTGACGACCCAAAATAGCCACTGGCTCCACATCATAGGTCAAATCATCATCCAACTGAACAGTGCTAAAATCCAATACATGAGATGGGTCCCCAACATACTTCCGGAGCATAGATACATGAAATATCGGATGCACGCTAGAGAGGCTGGGTGGCAAGGCAAGCTCATAAGCCAACTCCCCAATCCTCCCAAGTACCTCAAAAGGTCCAATAAACTCTGGACTCAGCTTCCCTTTCTTCCCAAAAGGCATGACACCACCTTCATGGGTGAAACCTTTAGCAAGACCTTGTCACCGACCATATAAGACACATCCTGAACCTTTCGGTTCGCATAGCTCTTCTGACGCGACTGTGCTGTACGAAGCCTCTCCTGAATCAACTTCACCTTCTCTAAGGCATCCTAAGCCAACCCTATCCCCAGTAGTCTAGCCTCACCGGGCTCGAACCATCCAAATGGAGATCTAAACCGCCTCCCATACAACGCCTCACACGGAGCCATTTGAATTCTCGACTGATAACTATTGTTGTAGGCAAACTCTACAAGCGGCAAAAACTCATCCCAAGAACCTCCAAAATCAATAACACAGGCATGTAACATGTCCTCCAATATCTGAATAATACGCTCGGACTGTTCGTCCTTCTGAGGATGAAACGCTGTGCTCAACTCTACCTGCGTACCCAACTCTCGCAGAAATGTCCTCTAGAACTGAGAAGTAAACTGAGTACCTTTATGTGAGATAATAGAAACTGGAACACCATGCAATCGAACAATCTCCCGGATAAAGATCCCTGCCAGTCGCTCCGAAGAATAGGTAGTACATACTGGAATAAAGTGCGCGGACTTGGTCAGCCGGTCCACAATCACCCAAATCGAATCGAACTTATTCAAAGACTGAGGGAGACCACTCACAAAATCCATAGTAATCCTCTCCCACTTCCACTCTAGAACAATCATCCGCTGAAGTAAACCACCCGATCTCTGATGCTCATATTTTACCTGCTGACAGTTGCGACACCGAGCCACAAACCTTAGAATATCCTTCTTCATCCTCCTCCACCAATAGTGCTACCTCAAATCCTGATACATCTTCGCGACACCCGGACGAATGGAATACCGCGAGCTATGGGCCTCGTCTAATATCAACTCCCGAAGCCCATCTACATTGGGCACACAAATACGGCCCTACATCCGCAACATACCATCTTCACCAATGGTCACGTCTTTGGCATCATCATGCTGGACCCTATCCTTAAGGAAAAGCAAATACGAGTCATCATACTAGCACTCTCTGATGCAATCGTATAAGGAAGACCGAGAAACCACATAAGACAACACCTGACTAGGCACCGAAATATCTAGTCTCACCAACCGATTGGCCAAAGCCTGAACATCAACTGCAAAGGGCCTCTCCCCAACTGGAATATACACCAAACTCCCCAAAATAGCCACTGGCTCCACATCATAAGTCAAATCATCATCCAACTGAACAGTGCTGAAATCCAATACATAAGATGAGTCCCCAACATACTTCTAGAGCATAGATACATGAAATACCGGATGCACGCTCGAGAGGCTGGGTGGCAAGGCAAGCTCATAAGCCAACTCCCCAATCCTCTCAAGTACCTCAAAAGGTCCAATAAACTGCGGACTCAACTTCCCTTTCTTCCCAAAAGGCATGACACCCCCTTCATGGGCGAAACCTTTAGCAAGACCTTCTCACCGACCATATAAGACACATCCCGAACCTTTCGGTCCGCATAGCTCTTCTGATGCGACTGTGCTGTACGGAGCCTCTCCTGAATCAACTTTACCTTTTCTAAGGCATCCTAAACCAACTTTATCCCCAATAGTCTAGCCTCACCGGGCTCGAACCATCCAAATGGAGATCTAAACCGCCTCCCATACAATGCCTCACACGGAGCCATTTGAATGCTCGACTGATAACTATTGATGTAGGCAAACTCTAAAAGCGGCAAAAACTCATCCCAAGAACCTCCAAAATCAATAACACAGGCACCTAACATGTCCTCCAATATCTGAATAGTACGCTCGGACTGTTCGTCCGTCTGAGGATGAAACGGTATGCTCAACTCTACCTGCATACCCAACTCTCGCAGAAATGTCCTCTAGAACTGAGATGTAAACTGAGTACCTCTATCTGAGATAATAGACACCGGAACACCATGCAATCGAACAATCTCCCAGATAAAGATCCCTGTCAGTCGCTCCGAAGAATAGGTAGTACATACAGGAATAAAGTGCGCGGACTTGGTCAGGCGGTCCACAATCACCCAAATCGAAGCGAACTTCTTCAAAGTCTGAGGGAGACCACTCACAAAATCCATTGTAATCCTCTCCCACTTCCACTCTAGAACAATCATCCGTTGAAGTACACCACCCTATCTCTGATGCTCATATTTTACCTGATGACAGTTGCGACACCGAGCCACAAACCTTAGAATATCCTTCTTCATCCTCCTCCACCAATAGTGCTAACCCAAATCCCGATACATCTTCGTGGCACCTGAATGAATAGAATACCGCGAGCTATGGGCCTCCTCTAATATCAACTCCCGAAGCCCATCTACATTGGGCACACAAATACGGCCTTACATCCGCAAAATACCATCCTCACCAATGGTCACGTCTTTGGCATCATCATGCTGGACCCTGTCCTTAAGGACAAGCAAATACGAGTCATCATACTGGCACTCTCTGATGCAATCATATAAGGAAGACCGAGAAACCACACAAGACAACATATGGCTAGGCTCCGAAATATCTAGTCTCACCAACCGATTGGCCAAAGCGTGAACATCAACTGCAAAGGGCCTCTCCCCAACTGGAATATACACCAAACTCCCTAAAATAACCACTGGCTCCACGTCATAGGTCAAATCATCATCCAACTGAACAGTGCTAAAATCCAATACATGAGATGGGTCCCCAACATACTTTCGGAGCATAGATACATGAAATACCGGATGCACGCTCGAGAGGCCGGGTGGCAAGGCAAGCTCAAAAGCCAACTCCCCAATCCTCCCAAGTACCTTAAAAGGTCCAATAAACTGTGGACTCAGCTTCCTTTTCTTCCCAAAAGGCATGACACCCCCTTCATGGGCGAAACCTTTGGCAAGACCTTCTCACCGACCATATAAGACACATCCCGAACCTTTCGGTCCGCATAGCTCTTCTGGCATGACTGTGCTGTACGGAGCCTCTCCTGAATCAACTTCACCTTCTCTAAGGCATCCTACACCAACTCTATCCCCAATAGTCTAGCCTCACCGGGCTCGAACCATCCAAATGAAGATCTAAACCGCCTCTTATACAACGCCTCACACGGAGCCATTTGAATGCTCGACTGATAACTATTGCTATAGGCAAACTCTAAAAGCGGCAAAAACACATCCCAAGAACCTCCAAAATCAATAACACAGTCACATAACATGTCCTCCAATATCTGAATAGTACGCTTGGACTGTTCGTCCGTTTGAAGATGAAATGTTGTGCTCAACTCTACCTGCGTACCCAACTCTCGCAGAAATGTCCTTTAGAACTGAGAAGTAAACTGAGTACCTCTATCTGAGATAATAGACACTGGAACACCATGCAATCAAACAATCTCCCGGATAAAGATCCCTGCCAGTCGCTCCGAAGAATAGGTAGTACATACCGGAATAAAGTGCGCGGACTTGGTCAGCCGGTCCACAATCACCCAAATCGAATCGAACTTCTTCAAAGTCTGAGGGAGACCACTCACAAAATCCATAGTAATCCTCTCCCACTTGCACTCTAGAACAATCATCCGCTGAAGTACACCACCCTATCTCTGATGCTCATATTTTACCTGCTGACAGTTGCGACACCGAGCCACAAACCTTAGAATATTCTTCTTCATCCTCCTCCACCAATAGTGCTACCTCAAATCCTGATACATCTTCGCGGCACCCAGATGAATGTAATACCGCGAGCTATGGGCCTCCTCTAATATCAACTCCCGAAGCCCATCTATATTGGGAACACAAATACGGCCCTACATCCGCAACA
Organism: Nicotiana glauca; assembly: GCA_026770625.1. NCBI lineage: Eukaryota > Viridiplantae > Streptophyta > Magnoliopsida > Solanales > Solanaceae > Nicotiana > Nicotiana glauca. The sequence continues at coordinate 77,630 of MU731739.1, forward strand.
TACCATCCCCACCAATGGTCACATCTTTGGAATCATCATGCTGGACCCTGTCCTTAAGGACAAGCAAATACGAGTCATCATACTGGCACTCTCTGATGCAATCATATAAGGAAGACCGAGAAACCACACAAGACAACACCTGACTAGGCTCCGAAATATCTAGTCTCACCAACCGATTGGCCAAAGCGTGAACATCAACTGCAAAGGGCCTCTCCCCAACTGTAATATACACCAAACTCCCCATACTAACTGCTTTTCGGCTCAAAGCATCAGCCACTACATTGGCCTTCCCCGGGTGATACAGAATGGTAATATCATAGTCCTTAAGCAACTCTAGCCACCTCTACTGCCTCAAATTAAGGTCCTTTTGCTTGAACAAATGTTGAAGACTGCGATCACAAGATACACCATACAAGTAGTGCCTCCAAATCTTCAAAGCATGAACTATATCAGCCAACTCCAAATCATGTATATGGTAGTTGTTCTCGCGGGGCTTCAGCTGACAAGAAGCATAAGCAATAACTCTATCCTCCTGCATCCTTACACATTCGACCCCAACTCTCAAAGCAACATAATACACAGTATAAGAACCTGAGGCTGAGGGCAAAACCAATACTGGAATCGTGGTCAAAGCTGTTTTGAGGTTCTGAAAGCTCTTCTCGCACTCGTCCGACCATACAAATGGAGAACCCTTATGAGTAAACTTGGTCAAGGGCGATGCAATAGAGGAAAATCCCTAAACAAACCGACGATAATAACCTGCCTACCCAAGAAACTATGAATCTCTGTGACTGAGCTCGGTCAAGGCCAACTCTGCACCGCCTCTATCTTCTTCGGGTCGACATGAATACCCTCGCTGCACACCACGTGCCCTAAGAAAGCTACTCAGCTGAGCCAAAACTCATACTTGGAGAACTTTGCATAAAGCTTCTCCTCCCTCAATCTTTGCAATACAACTCGCATATGCTGTGCGTGCTCCTCCTAGCTACGCGAGTACACCAGAATATTATCAAAAAACAATAATGAACGAATCCAGATACGGCCGAGATACATTGTTCATCAAATGTATGAACGTTGCTGGGGCGTATTCAGCCCAAAAGACATGACAAGAAACTCGTAGTGCCCGTATCTAGTCCTGAAAGCAGTCTTCATAATATCTGAATCCCTGATCTTTAACTGGTGATTGTCCGAACAGAGATCATTCTTGGAGAACACCCTCGCTCCCTGAAGCTGGTCAAATCAATCATCAATTCGAGGTAGGGGATACTTGTTCTTCTCTTTTACTTTGTTCAATTGCCTGTAGTCAATGCAAATAATCATGGTGCCATCCTTCTTCTTCACAAATAGAATCGGTGCACCCCACGGTGATACACTAGGCTGAATGAACCCCTTATCTAGGAGTTATTGAAGTTGATCCTTCAATTCTTTCAACTCCGCTGGTGCCATACGATATGGCGGGATGGAAATGGGCTGAGTGCCCGGCACCAGGTCAATACCAAAATCAATATCCCTGTCTGGCGGCATGCCCGGGAAGTCTGCAGGAAACACATCGGGAAATTCCCTCACAAGGGGGACAGAATCAATGCTAGGAGTCTCTGCTCCAACATCTCTCACAAATGCCAAATATGAAAGACAACCCTTCCAAACTATACACTGGGCCTTTAAGAATGAAATCACCCTACTGGGAACATAGTTAGTCACACCACGCCACTCGATCATCGGTACACCCGGTATAGCTAGAGTGACGATCTTAGCATGATATCCCAGAATAGCATGACATGGAGATAACCAGTCCATGCCCAAAATAACATCAAAATCCACCATGCTCAATAGCAATACATCAACTTGCATCTCCAGACCCCCAATATTCACTAAATATGACTGATACACATGGTCTACAATAATAGTATCGCCCACCAGGGTAGATCCATGAACAGGTAAAGCAAGACATCCTCGGGTCGTACTCAAATGATGAGCAAAATATGATGACCCATAGGAATAGGTGGAACTGGGATCAAATAAGACCGAGGAATCCCTGTGGCAGACTGAAATAATACCTATAATGACGGCATCTAAAGCAATGGCATATGTCCTGCCCTGAAGAGAATAAAAATGAGCCTGACCACCGCCTGACCGACCTGCACCTCTGGGCGACCCCTGGCTACCTGACCCTCACCCCTAGCTGGCGGAGCGGGTGCTGAAGAAACTGGAACAGAAGACGAGGGCTGACCCCTCTGCTGAGATGAGCTAGCAGCATGATGAGGACATTGCCTCCACATATTTTCAAATTCTCCGCACTCATAACAACGCCCGGGTGCTAGAGAATGGGAGTGAAGGGAACCCCTTGCACCGAAGGGACTAGCTGATGTATTCGGTCTGGAAGAACCCCGAGCAGACGGAGCACGAGATGAACTCTATGCTGGAAGAGCACTGAGAGATGGCTAACTCTGCTGAGAACCATGATAACCACAACCCGAAGATGCTCCACGATACTCAGAAAGGGCCGACTGAGCGAGCCTAAAATAACAAATCCTACCCTGCTGTAACTCGCCCCTCGAAGGAGCGCCACTGTAACTGCCAGAACCTCGAGGCCTCTTGGCCTCCATCTCCTCTCGATCTTGATGGCGAACCGCCTCAATCTCTCAAGCTATATCAACTACCTCCTGGAATGAAGCAACTAGTACTCTATCTCTTGTCATAAGAACACGGAGGTGGTAGTTAAGGCCATCCACAAATCTCCTGATCCGCACACGATCCGATGGAACCATCTAGACGGCATGACGAGCAACTCTGAAAACCTCATCTTGTACTGAGACACAGTCATATCCCCCTACCGTAGCCACTCAAACTTCCTGCACAGCTCCTTTCTGTGGGACTGCGATACATACTTCTCCAAGAAGAGAGTGGAGAACTCTTTCCAAGTCAAAAGTGCTGCACCAGCCGGCTTAAGCCTCTCATATGCCTCCCACCAAGTGATGGCAGCCCCAGTGAACTGAAAAGTAGTAAAAGCCATACCACTGGACTCAAGGATCCCCGCTGTATGGAGAATACGCTGACACCTGTCAAGAAAACACTGGGCGTCCTCACCCTCAACTCCACTAAATATTGGAGGCTGGAGTCTACCAAACCTCTCAAGGGGACGCTACTCGTACTATAGAATAATTGGAACCCTAAACAACTGTACTGGTACAAATAGCTAATCTGGGGGTGCCTCTAGAGTCTGTAATCCCTGAAATAGCTCAGGTGTGCGAGCAACAGGGATCGGATTGCCTTCCCCGGCCTATGAAGTAACTGCTGCTCTTGTGGTGGCTGAAACCACCTGAGCCAGATCCATGCAAACTGTCAACATCTAAGCCAATGTATCCTGAAGGCCCGGAATCACAATGGGCATAGCTAGTGGTTGAACTGGTGCTGCTGGAACCTGGTCCTGAGCTGCGGCAACTAGAGGATCCACAGGTGCTGCCCCTGCTGCTCTACCTCTTCCACGACCATGACCGCATCCACGGCCTCAGTGGGTGGTACTAGTGGTCGTCCGTCACATCCGGCAGCTCGTGTCCTCACCATCTGTGAGAGAATAGAACAAAGAGATGTTTAGTACTCGGATCAACAAGTTCGCACGACAGAATTTCAAGAATGTGAAGTTTTCCTAAACGTTCTAAAGCCTCCTGAGGATAAGTACAGACGTCTTCGTACCGATCCGTGAGACTCTACTAAACTAGCTCATGACTTGTGAGACCTAGTAACCTAGGCTTTGATACCAACTTGACACGACCCAATTCCCAAACCCGATCGTGATGGCGCCTCTCGTAAAGACAAGGCCAGCAAGAACAATGCAACACCTTCTTTAAAGTATTTAATTAACATTAATAGTTTTAACACATGCATAATATAGCAAAGAGTGTGTGGAAATAGCAATAATAACGAGGGAAAACCATCCCGACACAGCCCAAACCAGGGTGTCACAAGTCATGAGCTACTACAGAATTTCTGATACAAAAGTCTAGAATAACTGAAATAGCTTAAAAATAGGGTAGTCAAGAGGTTGCGGATGTCAACAGCAACCTCGAAGCTCCGATCTTGCTGCCTGATCCGAGAAGGATGTCAGCGCTCAGGTGCAGACTCTGCTAATACTGAATCTGCACGCATGGGGCATGGAGTAATGTGAGTACTCCGACCCAGTGAGTACTAATAATAAATAATAAATGAAGATAAGAAATCAGATAAATGCACAAAGAAATTCTATATCAGGTAGTAAAAGCAGTAAAATAGTAGAACAATACAGAATCAAGTAAAATCTCCTTTTAAAATCCGGTAAATCAGGTAAAACAACAAGTAATTAGTGAGCAGAAATCCGCCCTTCGGGCCCAGTATCAATCGCTCAAAACAGTATCAGTCCCTCGGACTCAGCATCGGTCACTCAGAACAGTATAAGCCCCTCGAGCTCAGTATCATATCACATGGTTACCCGTGCTCACTGTGTGTGTGCAGACTCCGGAGGGGCCCCTTACGGCCCAAGTACTATATCAACATAAGGCCTGAAAGCCTTCTCGCATAACATTCGAGGCCTGAAAGCCTCCTCACATATCACTCGAGGCCTGAATGCTTCCTCACAATACACTCGAGGCCTGAAAGCCTCCTCACAATACACTCGAGGCCTGAAAGCCTCCTCACATCATGATCGAGGCCTAAAAGCCTCACTCAGTCCAGAAACATCATAAGCCCCTCGGGCATCAATAAAGTAATAGTTCTCTGCCCAAACAACAGTGAAATATCATTAAAGTCTCAAAATTCAATTAAACCGAGCGAGTTTGCAAAAAAGTATAATTATTAGGACTGAGTTCAAATAACGTGTCAAAATAGTGAGGAAATAATGAATACATTACAATAGGCTAAGGGAACATAACCCAATCGAAAAGGATATCAAAATTCATGAAATTTGCAAAATCCGAGCCCCGGGCCCACTTCTCGAAGAATTAGAAAATTAATATCACAGGATTTCTCATCTCGCCACGAGTCTATACATACCAAAAACTCTCAAATCCGACCCCAAATGGCCCTTCAAATCCCACTTTGAAATACCAAATCTCCAAGCCCTATCTTTACCCCCTTTTGATGAATTTCCCCAAATTTCTATGTTAATTCTACCATTAAATCATGTATTTAGGTCATAGAACCAACCTCCAATCACACTTAGTCGAAATCACCTTTAATTTCTGCCCAAAAGCTCTCAAGCTCGATTAAAAATGGTGGAAATGAACTTAAGATCGCGGAACATAATGAGCTTCAAAGCCATTCTCCGAACAGTCATTTTCGCATCTGCGGTTACCTTACCGCATATGTGACTACCGATTTTACGGTTTTTCTTCTGCTTCTGGGGAACTAACTAATACGCCCAGGACCGCTTCTGCTGTCAGGTATCCGCATTTGCGGACACCGCTTCTATGCACCTGGTCCGCTTATGCGAAAATTACCATGACCTCTACATTCGCTTCTGCGATTCTTATTCCGCATATGCGGCATCGCAGATGTGGCTCCAAGCCTGCACCTGTGAAAACAGCAATCTCCTCAACAACTCGCACCTGTGACCAGATCCTCGCATCTGCAGATTCGCATATGCAGCCCCTTTTAGGAATCCGGGCACGTGGGCCCGAGTGCATTCAAAGAATATAAATGATACATATGCGGATTCGCATATGGAGGATACATATGCAGGAGATGACGAGAGTCCGTGCGTAGCTACGAACTCAAATATATCATTTACTCTCAATTCCATGCCCAAAATTGTGGTCAAATTCAAAGAATATCAATTTGTAGGTCTTTCCACCAAAACCCCAATTTCTACCTATTTAGATGCTAAAATCCATTCATAATCAATGTATTTAACTCAAAATAGGTGGGCATAGCTTATCTTATCGTTGATGATGAAAATTCCCTCTTGAAACCCTCCAAGAATCGCCCAAACCAAAGAAAATATGATAGATAATGACCAAACCCCGATTTTAAAAACACTTTCTGCCTCCAGCCTTTTTCGCACCAGTGGGGTCCTTTGACCGCTTCTTTGGTTTCCTCTAGGCTCTCCTTTTTCCGCTTCTGCACCCTCTCTTAAGTAGATGATGTCCCGCATCTGTGGCGAAATGGCTGCATCTAAGGTCCCAGCTCTCTTCATGCCCAACCGCTTATGCCGTTCAATTCCTCATTTCTGAGGGGCCGCTTCTGCGGTGAACCCTCCGCATAAGTGGTTATACCAGAAACCAGACCCTTTCAGCTCCAAAATTCCATGTTCGATCCATTAACCTCCAGGAATCGACCCAAGGCCCCCAGGACCTCAACCAATCATTCCAACCAGTCCCAAAACACATTACGGGCTTGCTGGAGACCTCAAATCATATCAAACAACGCTAAAATCAAGAATCGACCTCCAATCCAAGCTTTAAGAACTCTAGAATATCAAACTTTTACTTTCGATGTTTAAACCTATCAAATCACGTCCAATTGACCTCAAATTTTGCGCACAAGTCATATATGAAATTACAGCCTACTCCAACTTTCGAAATCGGATTCCGACCCCGGTATCAAAAATTCAACCTTCGGTCAAACCTCTCAAAAATCTTCAATTTTCTATCCTTAGCCAAATGGCTCCAAAATGCTCCACGAACATCCGAATTCACTTCCTATCGCGCTCCCAACTCCAAAATCACCATATGGAGATACTCCCAAACTCAGAATCCCAAACAAATATCGATAACACTGAAATGCACTTCACACCAAACTTATGAAATTTCTTCCAAAATGCTAACTTCGACAATAGGCGCCAAAGCACTCCTGGGTCCCCCAAAACACGATCCGGGCATACGCCCAAGTCCAAAATCATCATACGAACCTGCTATAACCTTTGAATCCTAATTCTGAGGTCGTTTAATCTGAAATCCAATCCTTGTCAATTCTCTCAACTTAAAGCTTCCGAAATGAGAATTTCCTCTCCAAGTCAACTTCGAACTTCCCGAAATTTAATTTCGACAATGCGTATAAGTCATAATGCCTGAATTGAAGCTGTTCATGGCTTCGAACTGCTGAACGGCGCGCAAGGGCTCAAAAAAACGAGTCAGGGTGTTAGACCCACCTTATACATCTTATATTATATTTGTACGTATTATATTATACATGTACATCTTATATTATAAATCTTATTTTTATATTGGTATCGGGAAATCTCCCTCCTGTAAACATGTAAGTTACTTATTTTATATAAATTATGTTTCTGGATATTATCCCTATTTTTTACAGTTTTATGTTATTATGTATAGTTTAATGTTATGTTTATAACTTGACATCACTCTTAGTATATGGTTATCTTTCCAATTTCTCAATCATTTTGATGGATTAATGTCACGATCCAAACCCCGAACCCGGTCGTGATGGCACCAGGCCAGCCAAACAAAACCAATTCATTATTAAAATAGTTAAACAATATAAGAGCAGTCTAAAATATGGCTTAATGATAATAAGTAGTGGAAATACAACCCGACACAACCCTAACTGGGGTATCACAAGTCATGAGCATCTAACAATACCAAATCCTAAAATTTAACTACAAAGTTTTAAATACTAAACTAAGAATGTAAAAGAAATAGATAGAGAGTAGCTCCAGGCTGCGAATGCCAACAGCTACCTAAAGACTCCTCGAAGATACGCCTGAAGCTAGGATGAATCATCACTCAAGAGCGGGACCAGATGTGCCTGAATCTGCACACAAGGCACAGGGAGTAAAGTGAGTACTAACTCATTGAGTAATGAATATAAATAATGACTGAAAGTAAGAAAACACGTAAGGCATAAGGCATTCAAAAAGAAGTAGTGAAACCTGTTAGAAACAATAAACCGGTGAAAATCAAGTAAAACCATTTTCTCAACAAATAAATAGGTAAATTGACTGACAGTTAAGATAAAATAACAAACAGAAGTTTTCTGCTCGGGTACAGTACATACAAATCCGCCCCTCGGGCAACATCTCAGAACCATTCCAGCCCCTCGGGCTCAATCACATATCACAATGGGTACCCGCGCTCATTGGGGGTGTGCAGACTCCTGGAGGGGCCCCTTATGACCCAAGCGCAATAACAAGACATCTCGTGGCATCAAATCTAGGCGCTAGGCCACATATCAATCAAGCCACCTTGTGGCGTACATATCTCAGGCCCTCGGCCGCAAATCAGTATCAGTGTTTCCTAACAATACTAGCCCTCAGCCTTACTCAGTCAAAAATCATCACAAGCCCCTGGGCAACAGTAAAACAGTGTTTCTCAGCCCAAACATCATTTAAAAATATCATTTAACTCTCAAAATTGAGAAAAAATAGCTGAGTAGTAAAACAGTGGAAATTAACATGACAGAGTTTAAATAGTAAGTCAAAAAGTGTGGAAATATCAAATAAAAGCCCTGAAGGGTTCAAATAGTTGGCACAAAGACCAAATATGGCATTCAGCCCAATAAACGATGATAGCAAACAGTTTTAAATCAAATACACGGTAAAAACCATCAATCGGGATGGACCAAGCCACAATCCCCAATAGTGAATTTCCCCACACTCGTCATCAAGTATGTGCCTCACCTCAATATAGCACTACCATGTGCAATCCATGGTTTTAAACCCTCAGAACATCATTTACAATCATTACTCACCTCGAACCGGCTAAATCTCTAGCTCGTGATGCCTTTGCCCCTCAAATCAGCCTCCACGCGCATCGAATCTATCCAAAATCAGAACGAGGATGTCAAAATATGCTAAGGGAACGAAGCCCAAGCAAAAACAATCAATAATTGGCATAAATCCCGAAATTACCAAAACTCGACCCCCGGGCCCACCTATCAAAAGTGTTCAAATCCGGCCCCAAATGGTCCTTCAAATCCCATAACAAAAGTCCAATTTCTCAAGCCCTAGTTCATCAATTTTAGGCTTAGTTTTCATGATTTTATAGGTGGAATTCACATAATAATATAGTTTTTTGAAAAAGAATCATACCTCCAAACGTTTCCCCTTGAATCCCTCTTCAATCACCTTCAAAAATCACCAAAAATGGAAAACTATGGAGGAAATGAGCTGCAAAATCGCGGATAAAACGAGTTAAAAACATTCTGCCCAGGCCTGACTTTCTTTCTCCGCGAACACGGTCAACCTCTCGCTTTCATGAAGTACAAACTTATGTTGACCAACTTTTGCTCTATGCGAACGCAACATGACAGTCGCGAACACGATGCCTTGCTCACACCACTCTTCGCGAATGCGCTCACTCTTCCGCGAATGCGATGAACATTTGACCTCAAACCACAGCTGACCCAATTGCTCTACTCGATTGTGAAGTCCTTCTCGCGAACGCGATGCATCCCTTCACAAGCCTTCGCGAACGCGGCCTAGCCTCTCATGAATGCGAAGGATTAACTAATTGCCTTCCTCAACTTCCCTCCACGAATGCGAGTCTCCACTCGCGAATGCGAAGGGTAAAATCCCTGAAACAGTTGAACAAATTTCGTGCAATTTTCTAAACTGCAAAATGATCCAATTTACCATCCGAAACTCTCCCGAGAACCCCGGGACCTCAACCAAAGGAACAAACACATCCTAATACCTTTTTTCAAACTTGTTCCAGTCATCAAAACACCACAAACAACATCCAATCAACCAAAATACATCGTATTTAATCCTAAGTTTCTGAAAATCTTTCGAATTCTGCTTTAGATAAAAAACCTAACCAAACCACATCCGAATGACCTGAAATTTTGGACACACTTCCCAAATGACATAACAAAGCTACTGCAACTCTCAGAATTTCATTCCGACCCCTAGATCAAAATCTCGCCTATCACCCGAAAATCGCCAAAATATCAACTTCGCCAATTCAAGCCTAAAAATACTCCACACCTCCAAAACTCATTCCGATCACGCTTCTAAGTCATAAATCACCCCCGAAGCTAACCGAACCATAGGAACTCACATCCAAGCCCTCTTACACAGAAGTCAACATTCGGTTGACTTTTTCAACTTAAACTTCCTTAAAAGAGACTAAGTGTCTCAAACCTTACCAAAATCATTCCGGATTGGATCTGACCTACACAATACCACAAATTACGGATAACAAAGTACAAAGAAGTAGAAATGGGGGAAACAGAGCAATAACTCATGAGATGACTGGCCGGGTCATCATATCCTCCCCAGCTTAAACAAACGTCCGTCCTCGAACCAGTCAAGAAACATACCCGAAGCCTCGAATAGGTAAGGATATATGCTCCACATCTCCCGCTCGTTCTCCCAGGTAGCGTCCTAATAAATGATGAAAAGTGAAATTTTTTTAGTATATTTGTATATCAATTCTTGTGTGTATCACAGGATATTACCCGATTTTTAAAAGTGAAATATACTCATTATGTGTTTCTTATGTGTAGGAACGATTTTGGATGATAAATGATCAAAAGATAAAAATTCGACACAAAAAGAAGAAATTAAAGGAGTGGGAGCTCGTCTATTCTCGTGCGTGGCACGAAGTCAGACACAAAAAAGGAGAAAATTTAAGGCACAAAACAACGAAGTGAAGCAAAGGAGTGGTTGTTTCTTCAATTCTGTGTTTAATTGCTTAATTGTCTGGCCAAAAGTTAGGTTCTCTCTACTATCTATGCTATGATTGGGAAAGCCGTGTTTAGCTTAGAGGAGAATTGAAGAGAGCATGATCTTAACCCTTAGGGGGAGCGGAGTTGTGGTTAGGATAGGAATATACCTAGTCACTGTGCTTAATTAAATATCGTGATCTTAATGCATTCTTAATAGATTTATTTCATAGGAATATAGGTGTTAATCTATTGAGAATAGGCAAATAGTACTTCGGTAGAAGACTATGAGAGCATTTATCGATTAATTAGCAATCATCAGTGAATTATATGAAAGGGAGAGTTAATTAGAACACAATACGATTGGTGAATCGATCACAATGCTAGAATACTTGTCTCTAATAAATACACAACAATCAACTTGTTACTTGATAAATTAGTTATTATTTAGAATCGTAGAATAATATAATCATATTATTGGAGTTTTATTTTAGCTGGACTGAATAACAATTTTAGTAATTCCTTGAGTGGTTTACATAAGCCTCTATGGGCTCAACACTCAACTTCTCATTATATTACTTGTCAACCACATATGCTTGCATGTGCGTTTGGGAGCAACAAATTTTTGGCATCATTGCTGGGGACTTGAATATTAACTACTTGCTAGTTTATTCTTTAATTGTTTATTTTTCTAGTCTAACGTTACTTGATTGTTGCTCAGATCTCAGGATCTTTGATTGAATGCGTAGGGTCAGAAGCCAGGACCGACTTCAAGGCTTTGATCCTAAACCTGAGAGAACATTTCCCAGGAGGTTGAGGGAAGCAAGGGACACGAATAATATTCAGCCACTTGTTCAATTTCCTGTGGACATGGCAGAGGAGGAACCCATAGTTGTTCACGAGGTAGTGATGCCCAGCATTACTAATGTCACCTCTAGTATAGGGAATCCTAGGATCACTGGGCACTTTGAGCCGAAACAAAGCATGATCCAGCTGCTTCATGCAAACGAGCAATTTAAGGGTCTTCCATACGAGGATCCACAGCAGCATATTCTGAACTTCTTGGAGATTAGTGGTATTTATATCAGTAGCGACGTCACTCTAGATTATGCGAGGCTCAAACTTTTTTCATTCTCTCTGTTGGGTGAGACTGAGCGATGGCGTAAGGCAGAACCAGCTAATTCCATTATAACATGGAATGATTTGGCATGAAAATTTCTAGCAAGGTTCTTCCCTTCAGGCAAAATTGCAAAGATCAGAAGTAAGATAGTGGCCTTCAAACAGAAAGCAAGAGAATATTTATACTTAGCTTGGGAAAGGTTCGAGGGGCTACTCAGAGACTGTCCTCATCACTATCAGAAGAATGAAGTATTAGCTCACACTTTCATAGAAGGGCTACATTCTAATACAAAGATCGTGGTAGATGTTGTAGCTAGGGGTCAAGTGCTGGAGAAAAGCGTTGATGAGATATATGCATTATTGAAAAAATTCTCCAAGAGCAATCCGGATTGGCAAGGAGAGATGGGCAGACACACAGTGCAAAAGTCTGCGGGGGTTCTTGAGTTAGATGTCATCTCAGCATTATCAGTGCAGATTTTTACCCTAACCAATCAAGTCAACCAGATGAACCTGAGTATCAACAAGCAATAAGTACAATCATTACAACATATTAAAATATTTTGTGAAGTATGTGGAGAGGGTCACATGAGCAATCTATGACCAGCAAATCTAGAGTTTGTATATTTTATGGGTAATGCAAATCGAGACCAAACAAATTAGTACGGGGACACCTATAATCCCAACTGGAGGAACCACCTAAACTTCTCTTGGGGTAGAAACCAGGGCATTCAGAATCAATACAAGCCTGAAGCACCTCAACAACAATATAGACCACCTCAAGTTGAACAACAAGAGAGTCCTACAAGTCACCTTGAAGACATGTTGAAAAAAATGATGGCTGAACAGCATGCCCTCGCCACAACAGTGAGAAATTTAGAGCGTCGAATGGGACAACTTGCCAGTGCTCAAAACACTAGACCACCAGGGGATCTTCCAAGTGATACTGAGCCCAATCCTAAAGCTCAAGTGAATGCGGTTACCTTGAGAAATGGAAGAGCATTAGAAGATGTTCCAAAGAAAAAGAAGAATACAGCTCATCCTGAAGGAGAATTAGCTCCCAAGCCAATTGAGGGTAATGAAAAAGATGATAAATGACCCAAGCCAGTAATTGAGACTATGCCTCCACCTCCATTTCCACAAAGACTGTAGAAGCAAAAAGATGACGCTAAGTACAAGAAATTCCAAGATATTTTGAGCCAAGTGAGTGTGAATCTGCCTTTGGTGGAAATTTTGCAGGAAGTGCTAAGTATGCAAGGTATCTCAGAGATATTGTGGCAAACAAACGAAGACATGCAAAGTTTGAAACAGCTGCACTTACTGAAGAGTGCAGTTCCAGAGTTCAGATTAAATTTCCTCCTAAGTTGAAGGATCCTGGGAGTTTCACAATTCCTTTGTCTCTTGGAAAACAAGAAGTTGGTAGACCCCTATGTGATTTAGGGGCTAGTATAAATTTGATGCCATCCTCCTTGTTCATTCAACTCGGACTGGGGGTGCTAGGACCTACTACAATCACTTTACAGCTAGCAGATAGGTCACTAGTCATGCCCAAAGAAATTATTGAGGATGTGTTAGTTTGAGTGGGAAAGTTTATTCTTCATGCTAATTTTATTGTTCTTGATTTCGAGGCAGGTGAGGAAGTGCCCATTTTTATGGGGCAACAATTCTTAGCTACTGGTGGAGCAATTATTGATATGAGAGCAGGAAAGTTAAAAGTGAGAGTTGACGAAGAGGGGGTCACTTTTAATGCGGACAACACACTTAAGCTCCCTAAGCATTATGAGGACTCGTGCATGATTACTATGGTACAATCGAAGGGGATAAAGCAGAGTCCTTATGTGAATTGTAGTGATCCATATGCCATAGCTGAATTAGAGGAGGTAGTGTTTCCAGCTGAGCGTGTAATGATGATTGAGAAAAGAGACAGAGATGAAAGAGGAGACCTTCCAAAAGCATGCAAAAAGGCTAGAATTCATGGGAGAAAGAAGAAGAGAAAGCACCCAGCCTGAGCAGAGTAGCAGATTCGTGCCACGACTATAAATAAGGCGCTTGTTGGGAGGCAACCAAACATGTATATCTTTTAGTTATTGATTATTTTTTTTAGTGTCAAGTTTTGTATTGTTTTTATTTTGTAGAGTAGGGGAAGTCTGAGTACCCAATGATGAAGCGAAGGATCATGTTTGAGCTTAAGTGTGGGGTCGTCCCGACCCTTAATTTGAGGGTCATGTGTGACCTAGGCCTGAGAGGTTCTTAGGGTATTTTTCAACCTTTTTTTAATATTTCTCTATGATCATGCATCGAGGACTATGCATAATATAAGTGTGGGGTAGGGAAACTACTTTCTGAAGTGTAATTGTATAAAATTATTATTTTTTTGAGCTCATAGTAGACATGGTCTAAGATAAATTATAAAATAAAAATTAAATAAAAAAGAAAATTAAAAAAATTAGAAAAAGTTCGGACTTTTCTCGATGACGGATCTTTTGGACAATTTTCTTGACGGATAAAAGTCTGATTTAAAAACACCAAAAAGATTTTTGTTTTCTTTTATATTTTTTTATTTTTTATTTTTTCAAATAACTAGGTAGTATTCCTTGGTTTTTCTTTAGGCACCGGTTCTTTTCCAAGGATGTAGCTCGAACTGGGCAATTTAATTTCTTTTTAGGAGTAGTTTAGGAAGAAACTGAGACGTTTTGAGATACTCATTGACATGGTTGATGCAGGCACATTAGGCTATGATGTACATTATATTTGGTATGAATTGTGAAGCCTAAGTAAAGTAAATAGCCTATTTTGTGATGCCTTTTCTCAACTTTTTGACTTGTAGGCCGCATAGTGCAATGTTGCTTAAATTTCTCATTTATTTGTGCTTGCTTGACTTGAGAGATTAACAGAACCGTCTTGATTGAGTCATGTGCAACATGTGTGTGAGGATTTGTGATTTTCTATGCTATCCTGTATAGTCTAGAACTTGCCCTATGTGTTAGTTGAAGCGAAATTGTAAGTTGTGCTAATCTAGGAGATGATGTAGGCATTTTCTTTCTTGATCATGGATATGCTTGTCACATAAAAATAAAATTTTCCGTTGCTAGATCCTTTGAGACTATAGGCCATTCTTTTGGCACCCACATTACAAGCCATACCCCTATTTTGTTCTTAATTTGATATTGATTGAACAATTACCTCCTAAGGCACTTAGTCGCTAAAAGAAGTAAGGTTAGATATTGGGGAATAGCTTTTGAGTGGAACCATGGAAGGGCTCGTTGCTGTACTAAAGTCGAAATTAAAGGTCACTAGCCGATGAACTTTATTGTATGGAGTGTGTGAAAATATATATATATGAGAGTTCAAATAATGTAGAAAAATAAACACCTCCCATTCTTATTGATTTTTTCTAGTGAAAAATAAAGAAGTGCTAAATTGCAAAGAGGTCTATGTTGTATATGGCAAGTTTGGTTGAGAAGAATATGTGGTTGAATGTGGAATGTAGTGTATTAAAGTGCTTCGAAGGATTTGACACTATTCCTAACTATATCCTACCCGTCCCTTAGCCTACATTACAACCTAAAAGTCCTAATTGATCCTAGATTTGGCTAGCTTAAATTAGTGGAGATATACACTACATGCATGCTTATGGTACGACCACGGGATGCAAATGAATTCTTTGTGGGAGTGAGTGAATTTTGTTCAATTGTGTGATGTCCTTATATTATATTGAAAAAGTATATTTGATTGTGTGGAGAAATTTATACTCATTCTTTCATTTGTTGGTGAGGGCACATGATCTCATGAATGATTGGTAATGTTGTAAACTTTCTTGTTCGGTAATTGTATGAATTGAAGGTGCTTAATGGTTGCAAGTCGATTGTTGAGGTTGGGCGGTGATGAATATGTTATTGGAATTTATTGAATTGAAATATTCTACTTGGGTATGCTAAACGGGAAGAATGTGAAATTTTATGTGTTCATGCTTGTGTGCCGATATTGATTGTAGTCAAGGGTATAGTGTGTGGTTAAAAGTTAGGGTGTTTCTCTATGACTGAACTTTTTACGTAGTTAGAGTTCATTAGATTGTCCAATTGGTCGAGGACGAGCAAGAGTCTAAGTGTGGGGTGTTGATAAATTATGAAAAATGCATATTTTTGAGTATATTTGTATATTAATTCTTGTGCGTGTCATGGGAGATTACATGATTTTCGAAGTGAAATATACTCATTATGTGTTTCTTATGTGTAGCAAAGATTTTGGATGATAAATGATAAAAAGATGACAATACGACACAAAAAGAAGAAATTAAAGGAGTGGGAGCTCGTCTATTCTCATGTGTGGCACGAAGTCAAACGGCAAAAAGGAGAAAATTTAAGGCACAAAACAGCGAAGCGAAGCAAAGGCATGGAGCGCTTCTCGAAATGGAAGAATCTTAGAAGCTGGATCCACGTCAAAGTCCGCGTCTAGATGCGAAGGCAAAGGTGGATTCGCGTCAAAGTCCACGTCTAGACACAAAGGCAGACGCGGATTCTAGCTCTCCCATCCGAAGTTGCATTGAAGAATTCGTCCCCTCATCAACCCTAGGTCATATAAATACATCCTAAAACACCACTTTGATGGGAGACGCACTTCGGAACAAAAATACATGCTAGAAACATTGAGGAGCAAGAACAACTCAGAATTCTTCATCTTTTCCAGTACTTTCAATTAATCAAAACTTATGCAATTGTTTGATTACATCATGAGTGGTTAAACACACATTGTTCTGAGGTTGTGATTTAGCCATGGGTATTGTTGTTTGATATTAACTTAACCTTGATTATAATTCACCAACATATGGCTGTTTCTTCAATTTTGTGTTTAATTGCTTAATTGTCTGGCCAGCAGTTAGGTTCTATTTAATAACTATGCTATGCTTGGGAAAGCCGTATTTAGATTAGAGGAGAATTGAACAGAGCATGATCTTAACCCTTATGGGGAGCAGATTTGTGGTTAGGATAGAAATATACCTAGTCACCGCGCTTAATTAAATATTGTGATCTTAAAGTGTTCTTAATAGATTGTTTTCATAGGAATATAGGCGTTAAGCTATTGAGAATAAGTGAGTAGTACTTCGGGATAAGACCATGAGAGCATTTATCAATTAATTAGCAATCATGAGTGAATTATATGAAAGGGAGAGTTAATTAGAACACAATACGATTGGTGAATCGATCACAACCCTGGAATACTTGTCTCTACTGAATACACAACAATCAACTTGTTACTTGATAAATTAGTTATTACTTAGAATCGTAGAATAATATAATCATATTATTGGACTTTGATTTTACCTGGACTGAATAACAATTTTAGTAATTCCGTGAGTAGTTTACACAAGTCTCTGTGGGTTCGACACTCAACTTATCATTATATTACTTGTCGACCATGTATACTTACGTGTGCAATTAGAAGCAACACCTCCTCCACGGGCTGACCTCTCCACTGCACTTTTACTGAAGCTATATTCTTTGATCTCAACTTCCGAATCTGACGCTCCAAAATAGCTGCTAGCTCCACATCATAAGTCAAATCACCCTCCAACTAAATCATGCTGAAATCCAGAACATGAGATGGATCCCCAATATGATTTTGGAACATAGAGACATGAAATATTGGATGCACGCTCGAAAAGCTGGGTGGCAAAGAAAGCTCATAAGCCACCTCCCCAATACTCCGAAGCACCTCAAAAGGTCCAATACCGCGGACTCAACTTCCCTTTCTTCCCAAATCTCATAACACCCTTCGTGGGGAAAACTTTCAACAGCACCTTCTCACCAGCCATGTATGACATACCTCGAACCTTCCTGTCAGCATAACGCTTTTGCCTCGACTGCGCTGTACGAAGCCTCTCCTGAATCACCTTCGCCATATCTAAGGCATCCGAAACCAAATCTGTCCCCAATAACATAGCCTATTTGGGCTCGAACCAACCAACTTGAGATCTACACCGCCTCCCGTACAAAGCCTCACATGGAGCCATTTGAATACTCGACTGGTAGCTATTGTTATAAGCAAAATCTGCAAGAGGTAGAAATTTATCCCATGACCCTCCAAAATCAATAACACAAGCGCGTATCATATCCTCCAATATCTGAATGATGAAGCATGGATAACGAAGTATAAAGAAGCAGAAAAAGGGAATACGGAGTGGTAACTCATGAGACGACTGGACGGGCCGTCACTATTAACCTATAAATTCCTAGGAAAAAACCGGTTAAGTCAAACCCAAAATTAACAAAAAATAGGTATATACATTTAACCGTGGCCAGGATGAGGTTAAAGAAAAAGAGTTAAGAAAAGATTTTTTCTGTAAAATTTTTGGAAGAAGAGATGAACATAGTGAAGTTAAAAAAAAAAGTATAGAAAGGATAATTTCAGTTCATAATTTTGGTAATATTGTAACAATATAGGTCTACAAAATAAGAGAGAGAGAGATAGATAGATACATAGATATATATATATATATATATATATATATATATATATATATATATATATATATATATATATATATA
>MU731739.1:108478-154455 GCA_026770625.1 Nicotiana glauca
GAAATAGATGAAAATCCCTGGACAAACCGGCGATAATACCCTGCCAAAACCAAGAAAACTCCAGATCTCCATAGCTAAAGATGGTCTAGGCCAACTCTGCACCGCCTCTATCTTCTTTGGATCAACCTGAATACCATCACTAGACACCACGTGTCCTAAAAAAGCTACAGACCCAAGCCAAAACTCACACTTGGAGAACTTTGCGTAAAGCTTCTCCTTTCTCAATCTCTGCAATACTACCCTCAAATGCTGAGCATGCTCCTCCTAGCTACGCGAGTACACCAAGATGTCATCAATAAACAAAATCACAAAGGAATCCAGATACGGCCGGAACACACTGTTCATCAAGTGCATGAACGCGGCTGGGGCATTAGTCAGCCCAAAAGACATAACTAGAAACTCATAATGTCCATATCTCGTCCTGAAAGCTGTCTTTATAATATCAGAATCTCTAATCTTCAGCCGGTGATAGCCTGAACGAAGATCAATCTTCGAGAATACCCTTGCTCCCTGGAGCTGATCAAACAAATCATCAATGCGCGGTAGAGGATACTTGTTCTTTACCGCTACCTTATTCAACTGTCTGTAATCATTACACATCCTCAATGAGCCATCTTTCTTCTTGACAAACAACACCGGTGCACCCCATGGTGATACACTCGGGCGAATGAACCCCTTATCTAGGAGTTCCTAAAGTTGCTCCTTTAATTCCTTTAACTCAGCTGGTGCCATACGATAAGGAGGAATAGAGATGGGCTGAGTGCACGGCACCAAATCAATACCAAAGTCAATATCCCTATCCGGCAGCATGCCCGGCAGGTCTGCTGGAAATATATCTGGGAAGTCCCTCACAACGGGCACAGAATCAATACTGGGAGTCTCAACTCCAATATCTCTCACAAATGCTAAATACGATAAGCTTCCTTTCTCAACCATCCGTTGGGCCTTTAAGAAAGAAATCACCCAACTGGGAACATAATCAGTCGAACCTCGCCACTCAATCCTCAGAATACCCAGAATGGCCAACTTAACTGTCTTGGCATGACAGTCCAGAATAGCATGGTACGGCGATAGACAATCCATACCTAGAATCACATCAAAGTCCATACCCAACAACAGCAAATCAACTCGGGTCTCCAGACCCCTAATAGTAACAAGACAGGATCGATATACGTGATCCACAATAATAGTATACCCACCGGTGTGGATACATGCACAGGGAAGGCAAGAAAACCACGGGTCGTACCCAAATGATTGGAAAAATATGAAGACACATAGGAGTATGTAGACTCGGGATCAAACAAAATAGAAGCATCCCTGTGGCAAACTGAGATAATACCTGTTATCACTGCGTCCGATGCAACAGCATCTCTCCTGTCCGGAAGCGCATAGAACCGAGCCTGACCACCGCTCGATCGATCAACACTCCTGGGGTGACCTCTAGCTGGCTGCCCCCCACCCCTACCTAACTGGGATGGTGCTGAAGTAGATGGAGTAGAAGAGGAGGGCCGATCCCTCTGCTGAGACCGAGCAGTACGAAGCCGAGGACACTGTCTCCTCATGTGGACAAACTCGGCACACTCATAACAACTACCCGGAGCTGGAGAAGGGGACTGAAGGGAACACCTCACTGCAAATGAGCCCTGGGCTGAAGAGGCAGGAGTAGAACTCTGAGCTGGAAGGGCACTGAGTGAAGACTGGCCCTGCTGATAACCCTGACGGCCACGGGCGGAAGAAGCCCCACTGTACTCTGGGCGGCCTGTCTAAGGAGGCCTGAAAGAACGACCTCTGCCCTGCTGAAACTTACCCCTAGATGGAGCACCACTGTAGCTACCTGAACCTCGAGGCCTCTTGGCCTCCCTCTCCTCTCGCTCCCGACGACGATCTGTCTCAATCTAGCGAGCCATATCCACTACCTACTCAAATGAATCTGCTACCACCCTCTCCTTAGTCATCAAAATACGAATCGAATAGTTAAGGCCATCTATAAACCTCCTGATCCTCTCCCAATCTGTCTGGATCATCCACGTAGCATGTCTGGCCAACTGCGTAAACCTCAACTCATATTCTGTCACTGTCATATCACCCTGGATCAACCACTCGAACTCCCGGCACAACTCCTCTCTGCGAGACTGCGACACATACTTCTCCTAAACGAGAGTGGAGAACTGCTGCCAAGTAAGGGGTGCTGCTCCTGCAGGCCTACGCCTCTCAAACTCCTCCCACCATGTAAATGCTGGTCCTGAGAACTAGAAGGTGGTAAAAGACACCCCACTAGACTCTAAGATCCCCGCAGTGTGAAGCATCCTCTGACACTTGTCCAGAAATCCCTGGGTATCCTCGCCCTCAGTACCGCTGAATGTCGGAGGCTGACGTCTACCAAACCTCTCTAGCTGACGCTGCTCATCGTCTGGCATCACTGGAACAACACACCCTAGGGCTGGTGCGACTGGCGCAACTGGAGCAACCGGTGCAGCTGACTGAGCTGGGGCTGCCTCTGGCGTCTGTAATCCCTGTACAACCTGCTCGGGTGTACGAGCAGCGGGGGTCTGATGACCACCCCCGGTCTGAGAAGTAGCTGCCGCAGTAAAAGCTGAAACTGCCTGAGCCAGACCAGTGCAGAAAGATAAGATCTGAGCTAATGCTTCCTGAAGACCAGGAATCACGGTAGGCACTGCCGGTGCCTGGGCGGGTGCTGCTGGAGCATCAACAGCTTGAGGCTGATCCTGAATAGGGGCAACTGGTGGGTCAATGGGTACTGCCCCTGCTGCTCTACCACGACCACGTCTATGGCCGCGTCCACAGCCTCTAGCAGGTGGCAATGGTGGTCGTCCGCCACGTCTGGTAGCACGAGTTCTCGCCATCTGCGAGAGAATAGAATACAGAAGTTTAGTCCTCGGAATAATAAAGCCGCACGACAAGAGTTCAAGAATATGAAGTGTTTCCTAAAGGTTCTGTAGCCTCTCGAGGATAAATACATACGTCTCCATACCGATCCATGAGACTCTACTATCCGACTCATGACTCATGAGGCCTAGTAACCTAGGATCTGATACAAACTTGTCACGACCCCAAACCCGATCGTGATGGCGCCCAACACAACTGCTAGGTAAGCCCGACCATTTGCACTCTCAACACGAGCATAAAGCTCAAAATACTGAGCAATCTCCCAAAGACCTGGGGGTCATGAGTCTAGAGCCTCTACCAGGTATAGTATAATAAGACTGTAATGATACATAGTCTGAAATATGCGGAAAAAAAATCAAATAACAGGAGATAGGGGAGGAGACGGGTCCTACGAACGTCAGGCAGCTACCTCGACAACTCCGAACGAAACACTGAAGTCAGCACAAAACTCAGCTAGCTCCCAAAGTACCAGGATCTGCACACATGCTGCAAGGAGTAAAGTGAGTACTTCTAACTCAGCGGTAATAGACATGTATAATGACATTGAAAGTGAGAAATCCCAATATATGACAAAGTAAAGCTACCACAATATTTTTACACATTTAACAGTGTAACATCAATGAGTATTAATAGATAGAGAAGATAAGTATCAATGCATGAATGCAATGCAAATGCACATGACCACTGCGGCGCGCAGCCCGATCCATTTGGGTACCCGCGCTCACTGTGAGGGTTCAGACTCAGGAGGGGCTCCTACAGCCCAAGCACAATATCATAGTAACATACGCTGTGGCGTGCAGCCCGATCCACTATCAGTCCAGCTATATGGATGCAAGCCACACATGCACAGTCAAACTTACCATTTTTAGTTCTGATTTTCAGTAATTATAAATTAGGTGTTCAAAACCTTAGAATTTTGCTAGTCATTTCAAGACAATGTTTAGCTCGTGACTGATATCATGAAAGCATGCTATATATCATGGAAGCAGTGATAGCAATCCCTACGGGATCCAAATAACCGGCACGCAGCCTAAATATATCCATAACCATCCAAGTAGGATGTTTACCAGCTAATTTTCTAGCCAACAACATAGTACAACATCACTCGGGCGGACTAAGCCATAGTTCCCAATCACAATCGACCACGCACTCATCGTAGAGTACATGTCTCGCCTCAATATAGCGTCACAGTGTGATATACCGGGGTTTCAAGCCCTCAGGTCATCATCCACATCTATTACTCACCTCGAACTGGCCACGAGACTAGTGCGCTAAGCCTTTCCCTCTTGAATCAACCTCCTTAGGTGCCGAATCTGATCAAAACCATAAGGAATACATTAAAATATGCTAATGGAACAAAACCCAATTGAAAGAACTCGAAAAACACCCAAAAACATGAAGTTGGCAAAACCCGAGCCCCGGGACCACTTCTCAAAAAATTACGAAATTCACATTTCCGGAATCCTCGTCTTGCCACGAGTCCGTACATATAAATTCATCAAAATCAGAGTTCAATTGCCCCTTCAAATTCCAATTTTTACATTCCCAAAATCAAGCCCTAACTTCTTCAATTCTTACCTAATTTTAAGAGATCTCATGATGAATCTTCAATAAAATCAAGTATTTAACTTATAAAATTTACCTCCAATCGAATCCTAGTCGAAACCCTCTAAAACCCTCGTCAAAAGCTCCTAAGTTTGCTTAAAAATGGTGAAAAATGACTTTCGCTCGCGGAGGAAATGTTTATAAACCCTTATGTCCGCCCAGCAAAATCCTTCATCGCGTTCACAACCTTAGCCACGCGAACGCAAAGACCAAAAATTTTAAAATTAAAAAATGCTCTATGCGAACGCGACCACACTAATGCTAACGCGATGCCCAACAGCCCTGACTCTACGCGAACGCATCTCAACCACCGCAAACGCGATGCTATATCTGATCTAGGCTCCCAGGCCCTCATATGCGAACGCGTCCTCAGCCATGCGAACGCGATGGCCCATCTTCCAGGACTACGCAAACGCGTCATCCCTTTATGCGATTGCGATCAACAAGGTCGAGACCCTCCGCGAATGCGAAACACCAAACAGGAACGCGAAGCCCAATCTCAGGCCGACCAATTTCCCTTCTATGCGATCGTGAGGGACCTCACGTGATTGCGAAGGCAAAAATCCCTGCAACTGCTGTGGGTTATTTTCTGCAACTTTTTAACATGGAAAAGGGTCCGATTGACCACCCGAGGTCCCCGGGACCCTAACCAAAAACACCAACCTACTCTAAAACATCATACGAACTTGTTCCAATCATCAAAACACGCGCATTAACACAAAAATCATCAATTCACGACTGATTCAAGCTTAAGTTTAACTAAAACTTTCGAATCTCACGTTCGATCAAAAACCCGACCAAACGACATCCGAATGACCTGAAAATTTGCAGACATATCCAAAATCACCTAATGAAGCTACTGCAACTCTCGAAATTCCATTCCGACCCTCGGATCAAAAAATCTCACCTATTAACCGGAATTCGCCAAAATTCCAACTTCGCCAATTCAAGCCTATTTCTACGCCAGACCTCCAAATTCGATTCTGATCGCACTCCTAAGTCACAAATCAACCCCCGAAGCTGACCGAACCACCAGAAATTCACATCCGAGCCCTCTAACCACATAGTCAACTTCCGATTGACTTTTCTAAAATAAGGTTCCTTCTAAGAGGATAAGTGCCTTATTTATAACCAAAACCAACTCAATTACACTCGCTCAACTCTAATACTAATATTGAAACATGAATCAACACAATAAGGGGGAAATGGGGCGGTAACTCATGTGACAACGGGCCGGGTCGTCACAGGTTATCTTTTCTATCTCTTAATAATTTTGATGGATTAACCTATAAATTTCTAGGAGAAACCGGTTAAGTCAAATCGAAAATTCAGAAAAAATGGGTATATACGTTTAACCGTGGCCAGGGTGAGGTAAAAGAATAAAAAAGAGTTGAGAAAAGATTTTTTCTTTAAAAGGTTGGGAAGAAGAGTTGAACAGACTGGAGTAAAAAAAAAAGGTTGTCACGACCCAAACCCCACTCCGATCGTGATGGCTCTCTCGTGAAGACAAGGCAAGCCAACAACCCTATTTGCCTTTATCAGAAACAGATAAATATGAATAAATAATTTTTAAAGATGACTCAATAATATTACTTAGCGGGCCAAACACAGCCCAAACCGGGGTGTCACAACTCACGAGCATCTACATGAGTCTCAATGCAACTACAAGGCTAGTAATAAACACAATAGAATTTAGAATCAATGGAAGAAATTTGATGTCGCGAACGCTGGCGGTCAGCTTGTTCGGCTACGATAGACAAATCTTCAACCAGCTCAAAACCCACTACCGGGTGAACAACTACCTGCATTAGCATGCGAGGTGCAGGGAGTAAACTGAGTACTTCAACTCAGTGAGTGATAAAAGTAAATAATAACTGAGCAGCAAGATATTATGTAAAGCAACCAACATGATGTATAGAAGCTGGGTACAATTTTCTTATAAAACAGTGAAATCTGTGAAATCTTTAGAAATACCTTGGCTCAGTTCAAATCACTTTTGAAAGTGATGTTTTCAATAATTACGAAAACGATTTCAAAATAGTTAGTGCTGATAAGCACAGAAAAATCCGCCCCTCGGGCACAATTACCACAGTATAA
This sequence comes from Nicotiana glauca, assembly GCA_026770625.1. Lineage (NCBI taxonomy): Eukaryota > Viridiplantae > Streptophyta > Magnoliopsida > Solanales > Solanaceae > Nicotiana > Nicotiana glauca. The sequence continues at coordinate 115,088 of MU731739.1, forward strand.
TAGGTAAAAAGACAAGTAAATATGCAACATGAGCACGTCAAAGTTCGCCCCTCGGGCAATATCTCAAAAATAGTTCCGGCCCCTCGGGCACGATTTATGTTCCTAGTCAGTCATTGTTACCTGACCAAAAATGCGTATTACAGTGCCATTGTTACCACTGGTTAGTCATTGTTACCTGACTGGTCAGTCATTGTTACCTGACCAAAACACGTATAACAGTGCCATTGTTACCATTGTCTAAAATTTGTCCGCTCTAGATAGGTACTCGCGCTCACTGTGGGAGTGCAGACTCCGGAGGGGCTACTACAGCCCAAGCGCTATATCAAGCCTCCTCGTGGCATATAAAACAAGGCCTTAAAGCGTTCTTACATCACACTCGAGGACTGAAAGCCTCCTCACAATACACTCGAGGCCTGAAAGCCTCCTCACGTCACTCATCTTATCCTCACATATGGCTCTCAGCCTCACTCAATCCAGAAAACATCATAAGCCCCTCGGGCATCAATAAAAATAGTAGCGCTCAGCCCAATTAACAATGCAAAATGTCATTTAAGTCTCAAAGTTCAATTAAAATGGTTGAGTTTGTAAATCAGTATAATCAACAGGACTGAGTTCAAGTAGTATGTCAAATAGTGAGGAAATGGTGATAAAATCCCCGAAGGGTTCAAATAATTGGCACGAAGACCAAATATGGCAATCATCCCAAATAATGATAATAACAAGTATGTTCCAGTCAAATACGCAGTAAAAATCATCAATCGAGATGGACCAAGTCACAATCCCCAACGCTGCTCTACCCCACGCTCGCTATCCGGCGTGTAAGTTACCTCAATATAGCACTATGGTATGCGAATCCGGGGTTTCAAACCCTCAGGATATCATTTATAATCATTAGTCACCTCGAACCGGCAAAATCTCTAGCTCGTGATGCCTTTGCCCCTCAAACCGGCCTCCACTCACGTCGAATCTATCCAAAATTAGAGCAAATACATCACAATATGCCAATGGGACAATACTCAATCGAAAACAATAGAAAAACAGAAAAAATCTCAAAATTAGCAAAACCTGAGTCCTGGGCCCACTTCTCGAAAGTCAAAAAATTTAACATCAATGGATTCCTTATCTTCTCACGAGTTCATACATACTAAGAACTCTCAAATCTGAACCCAAATGACCCATCAAATCCCAATTTGAAATATCAAAAACTCAAGCCATAGTTCATCAATTTTAGGCTTAATTTACACGAATTTCTGGGTTAATTTCACATAATAATCAGGTTTTTAACTCATAAAACTTACCTCCTGTCAATCTCAGTCGAAACCCTCTTCAATTGGTCCCAAAGAGCTCTCAAGATGTTCAATAATGGAGGAAAATACCATTAGCTCGCGGATGAAATGTTATTTTAAAACCCTTCTGCCCAGGCCTATTTCCGCTTCTGTGACTCAGATATCGCATTTGCGGTAACCGCTTATGCGGAATCTCCTCCGCTTCTGCGAATTCTTCAAAACTGCTCCGGACCGCTTCTGCGGACACCGCTTCTGCAAAATTTATCCGCATCTATGAAACTCCTCCATATGGCTAAGAGCTACCCCTGCAACGCCATCTTCGCATCTGCGGTACCGTATCTGTGGCCCCTTTTCCGCAGATGCGGAAATACTAAATACCAGCAAACTAGAAATTCCACAACTCCAAAATTCATCCTGATGGCCATCCAAAATCACCCCGAGGCCCCCGGGACCTCAACCAAAAACACCGATATGATCTAATACCTTATTCAAACTTGCTAGAACCATCAAAACACCACATTTAAGACAGAAATCATCAAATTACATCAAAATTCAAGCCTAAGTTCATCCAAATCTTCCGAAACTCGGATTCGATAAAAAACCCAACAAAAATACTTCCGAATCAACTGAAATTTTGCACACACATCCCAAATAACATAACGAAGCTACTGCAACTCTTGGAATTCCATTTCGACCCTCGGATCAAAATCTCACCTATCAACCGGAATTCGCCGAAATACTAAATTCGCCAATTCAAGCCAAATTCTACACCGGACCTCTAAAATCAATTCCGATCACACTCCTAAGTCACAAATCATCCCCCGAAGCTAACCGAACCATCGAAAATCATATCTGAGCCCTCTAACACACAAGTCAACTTCCGTTTGACTTTTTCAAACTATGTCTTCCTTAAAGAGACTAAGTGTCTTATTTCTTATCAAAACCACTCCAAATCAACTCTAACACACCAAATACCAATAAAGAAACATGAAGAAGCATAAAATGGGGGAAACAGAATGGTGACTTATGAGACGATGGGTTGGGTCGTCACATCCTCCCTAGCTTAAACAAACGCTCGTCCTCGAGCGTACCCAGAGTTGTTCTAGCATATACCCGGGGGTGTTCCCACATCACCCTATCTCGCATAGGTATGATCACATAACATAGCTAAAATTTCACAATCCATCAAGTCCATAAACCATAAAACCACATCGCATTTTCCGAAATCATATACAAGATCAGAACCTCACATCTATACTCAGGATAAGCCCAAACCAACTGTAATAACCCATACCTACAAGCTCAGGCACAATCATATGATATACTACATAACCCGAACACTCTAAACGATAACTTCTATTCACATCAGTTGCCCACAACACCCGAATATTGGTAAAAATCTCTTATCAACTAAGGTCTTATTCAACACTTTCATATATTGCCAACGACAAATGAAACACGTGATAAACTGTAACCATTTTTGAGATCAACCATTCATGAAGCCACTTCCCTTTTGACGAATACCACAACAGATTCCGAGTCAAACCTCAATATTATCTTTCCAACAAACTGAAATCAAATCCGTTCATATTCATTAGTGATCCCAACAATCAACTCGAATCCAACACACCACTCTGGTGATATGACACCTCAATACAGGCCTAATCCACAACTTGCATAATACGCGCACCAATAAGAAATGGTCTGAACATACTCAAATCATGAAAAAATGACTCAAATGAAGGAGTTGTACCTCAAGCTCATCAGTACCATCATAACACAAGGCTGAGACCCCGTCTCACATCATAGAATAGAACACATGAATCTACCCCGAAAGGTCATATCTCCATATAGCCTCACTACAATGCGCGATCCTATCCAAATACTGTTACACATGAAGCACCTCAAGTCACTATGATCAAAATCGATAGCCACGCACAATTTGATGTCTAGAACCAAAGCAAATCATTATACCCACGGTAGAAAAAATAACATAGCCACGCAGCCTGATAGAAAATAACCGATACGTCAATCAGCAAGCAACTCCCAATTACTTTTCCGAATCTACTCCCACTATGAAACCCAATGGAATCGCACTATAGGGGCCCATAACCAATAAATCATAACGTCTCATAGTACAAAAGCAACTCGTAGATCTCCCCAGGTCATTAACAAGCTCACTAATGATCGAATCAACCTACCCCTCAACAATACGATTTGGGGCCAACCAAGACAGCTCAAGCTAAACATGTATCCACATCGGCCTACCGACGAACTCATTACCAAGAAAGCTTGAAGCTGCTCCTTCCACTACTACGACTCCTGCCGGAGCTGTACGATATGGTGCCCGACACCAAATCAATACCAAAACCCACAACCTCACCCGGCGATATGCCCAACCACAAGAAATACATTCGAGAAGTCCCTCAACACCGGAACTAAATCAATGGTAAAAACCTTTGCAGTGACATCCATCACGAAGGCCTAATTAAGAAAGCAATCCTTCTCAGCCGCCCGCAGGTCTTCGAAATGTAAGCCATTATGCTAGAATATAATCTAACACACTTCGCCACTCAACTCGTGGCATTTTCGGCATAGCCCATAGTGCAATCGTCTAGAATAACCCAGCACTATGATAACCAGTCTGAATTCCAACATCACCTCTGAAATCTAACATACTAGCAATAAAGATTCAATTGAGCCTCCAAATCCCGATAGCCGGTAAACGGTGCCGATACACATGATCTACAATCACAACATAGCCTGAACATGAGAACTTGCGGTCTCCAATTCCATGTAGCACACAAATTACCATACATGATCCCAAATTCTGCTGTCCGAATGCATATCACACCTCAGGTATCCATTCATTACACGAAAGGTATTCTAAAACTCTTCTATACCATCAAGCAACTCGAATATCAATAGTCGATCCAACAAGAAAGTGACGCAATACTATCAAAATATCATCAGTGTAATCACATCACCCTTTTCTAAAACTTATGCTCCCGTCCAATCACTTCTAGTTAGCAATACCATTTCCTTGATTACCTGAGGCCACCCGTTGCCTAAGAGTTTTTATGAACTTCTTTTCAGAATTGAACTGTAACTCATCTAGCCACGAACTTTTACTGATCCCATTTAGAAGAAAAATCATTACACATCCCATGCTCTGCGTGCCCCTAGGAAATATACATCTCCAAACCACAATAAAACCCAACAAGAATTCTCTCCCAATTCCATTTGCACAGGTTAAACTGCAAGGACGTAATCCCTTTAACTCGACCAAGCTAAGCAAGCCATCAAAACCCAAGAGCATTGCTGCAAAATACTTGTAAAGGCTCATTACATCAAACACATTCGAAAAATTAATCACATCCTTACCATACCGATTCGGTCTACTATTAAGCTATTTATCTATCTAATTCCCTTCTGATTCATAATCAACTTGATATTCCCCCTTGATGTAGCACCACAGTTCCTCAAGCCATGCTCACTACCCGAGACCCACGCACAAGGCCACACTGTCTAAGACCCATAAGCCACTGAATCCTCTCTCAAATATTCCCAGAAACACCGCATTCCAAAATACTTTACTCTGAAGCACTTCCTGTGAATATAAATATGTTACCTTTATTTTCAGGATACTGATACATAGAATCCCATAATAATCATAAAAATACCACAAGTCTTGACCTTTTCCAATGAAAACACAGTCTCTAACTACATACACAAACTTTAGACACCTGATTATTACATGTAGAATCTTGAACACATTAAAACCATTCTCGAGAGTCATTTACTTCTTATTCGAACTGCAATTTACCTGATCAAACGAACTTAACCATCCGTGCCTCCTTAGCACTCTGAAATTGCAGGATGTGACCTCATCCCAATAAAAATAAACATCTTCCTGCTACATGCACCCAACATTTTTTACCAACAACGACTTAAGACATTTTGTGATTCTCACACCTCTACGAAGCACCATGTAACCTTTATCAAATTTTTCCTTCACTCGTGGCATCCTTGGCTCAACTTCTGCAACCAGAACCGATTCGCCAGCATGCCTCAAACCGGAACCAACATAGCATATAACTATACCATTAGCTAATCAATAGCAAACTCCCCAACTTGGCTTGAAGCCATGGATCAAGATACACTCAATGACTCATAACACTTTTACTCTAATGATGCCACAATACCATAGTGAGATTAAACTCAAATCATTTACAAGTTTGTGAAAACACAGATCATCTAGTACTGTAATCCTCTATAAGTCTCACATTCATCCCCACATCATTTGAGTCCACTCTCTTAAGCGACCCAATTTTTTTTTCAAATTTCAACACGTACTTTTCAATTACACTTGAGATCTTCTAATATACACCTAGGGATAATACCACTTAAGAACACTCTATAGGAGATAACCCACCTGTTTCGCCACAATTTAGTATTGCTGCATATCTTCCACCGTCATACACATTACATAGTCATTTATTCTTCCTGGGTCTAAACTCATACCGCCACATTTAATGCACTCCCCTCCCCAACTGGGAGACATGAAAATATTCTTCACACGCTCGTAACTCTGGCTACACATCGAATCACAATAGGAATCGAACACTTAAAAGTTCATCTATTATCCAGCAGACTTCCTCGTCACTACCAAGTCATATAGATACATCTCGCAGTACTAACATACTCATCACATGGATATCCAACCTCCATTTCGGCTAATAGGGACAATATCGAACATATATGTTCAAAACACTTGCTCACACATCAGCACCTCCGTGCTCAAGACATAGATAAGGATCCGGCCTCAAGTCCTCTAGACTGACCCAACATAAACTCGCGGAGATTACATCTTGCCCCTTGATCGAGATATCACAAGCCATCAAGGCACATCTGATACTGAGCGCTCATACGCGCATGCAAACGCGTGGAAGGAATTTCAAGAGTTTACTTTCAAGATGAATCAAGGACACACAATAGGAATTAAAGAATGTGAAGTTTTCCTAAAGGTTCTCAGCCTCTCGAGGATAAATACAGACGTCTCTATACCGATCCGCGAGACTCTACTAAATCTGCTCATGACTCGTGAGACCTAGTAACCTAGGCTCTGATACCAACTTCTCACAACCTAAACCCCACTCCGGTCGTAATGGCGCCTCTCGTGAAGACAAGGCCAGCCAACCAACCCTATTTTCCTTTATCAAAAATAGATAAACATGAATAAACAATTTTGAAAGATGATTCAATAATATTACTTAGCGGAAGTACAACCAAACACAGCCCAAACCGGGGTGCCATACGTCACGAGCATCTAGAGGAGTCTCAATGCAACTATAAGGCCAGTAATATACACAATAGAATTTAAAGTCAACGGAAGAAATCCGGTACCGCGAACGTTGTCGGTCAGATTGCTTAGCTACGTTAACCAAATCTTTAACCAACTCAAAACTCGCTACCGGGTGGACAAATGCCTCCATCTGCACGCGAGGTGTAGGGAGTAAAGTGAGTACTCCAACTCAGTAAGTAATAAAAGTAAATAATAACTAAGCATCAATAAATCACATAAAGCATCCAACATGCTGTATAGAAGCTGGGTACAATTTTCTGAGAATACAGAGAAATCTGTGAAATCTTTAGAAATACCTTGGCTCAGTTCAAATCTCTTTTGAAAGTGATCTTTTCAATAATTACGAAAACAGTTTCAAAATAGTTAGTGCTGATAAGCACAGAAAAATCCGTCCCTCGGGCACAATTACCACAATATAACAGGTAAAAAGACAAGTAAATATGCAAGATGAGCACATCTCAAAAATAGTTCCGGCCCCTCGGGCATGATTTATGTTCCTGGTCAGTCAGTGTTACTTGACCGGTTAGTCATTATTACCTTACAAAAAATGCGTATTATAGTACCATTGTTACCACTGGTCAGTCATTGTTACTTGACTCGTCAGTCATTGTTACCTAACCAAAACGCATATAACAGTGCCATTGTTACCACTGTCTAAAATTTGTCTGCTCTAGATGGGTACCCGCACTCACTGTGGGGGTGGAGACTCTGGAGGGACTCCTACAGCCCAAGCGCTATATCAAGCCACCTTGTGGGATTTAAAACAAGGCCTGAAAGCCTTATCACATCACACTCGAGGCCTGAAAGCCTCCTCACAATACACTCGAGGCCTGAAAGCCTCCTCACAATACACTCGAGGCCTGAAAGCCTCCTCACATCACTCAACATATCCTCACATGCCCTCGACCTCACTTAGCCCAGAAAATATCATAAGCTCATCCGGCGTCAATAAAAATAGTAGTGCTCAGCCCAATTAACTGTGGAAAATGTCATTTAAGTCTCAAAGTTCAATGAAAACGGTTGAGTTTGTAAATCAGTATAATCAACAGGATTGAGTTCAAGTAGTTTGTCAAATAGTGAGGAAATAGTGATAAAATCCCCAAAGTGTTCTAATAATTGGCACGAAGCCCAAATATGGAAATCAACCCAAATCATGATAATAATAAGTATGTTCCAGTCAAATACGCGGTAAAAATCATCAATCGGGACGGGCCAAGTCACAATCCCCAAAGGTGCTCTACCCCACGCTTGCTATCCAGCGTGTAAGTCACCTCAGTATAGCACTATGGTGTGCAAATTCGGGGTTTCAAACCCTCAGGATATCATTTACAATCATTACTCACCTCGAACCGGCGAAATCTCTAGCTCGCGACGCCTTTGCCCGTCAAACCGGCCTCCACGTGTGTCGAATCTATCCAACATCAGAGCGAATAAATCACAATATGCCAATAGGACAATACCCAATAGAAAACAATCAAAAGATAGCAAAAATCTCTAAATTAGCAAAACCCGAGCCCCGGGCTCACTTCTCGGAAGTTAGAAAATTTAACATCAATGGATTCCTCATTTTCTCATGAGTTCATATATACCAAGAACTCTCAAATCCGAGCCCAAATGACCCATCAAATCCCAATTTGAAATATAAAAAATTCAAGCCCTAGTTCATCAATTTTAGGCTCAATTTCCATGAATTTCTAGGTTAATTTCGCATATTAATCATGTTTTTAACTCATAAAACTTACCTCCAGTCAATCCCAGTCGAAACCCTCTTCAATTTCTCCCAAAGAGCTCTCAAGATGTTCAACAATAGAGGAAAATACCCATAGCTCGCAGATGAAATGTTATTTTAAAACCCTTCTGTCCAGGTCTACTTCCGCTTCTGCAACTCAGATACCGCATTTTTGGTAACCGCTTATGCAGAATCTCCTTTGCTTCTGCGAATTCTTCAAAACTGCTCTGGACCGTATCTGCGGTCAAGTTCCGCTTCTGCGAACACCGCATCTACGAAATTTGTCCGCATCTGCAAAACTCCTCGATATGGCTAAGATCTGCACCTCCGACACCCTCTTCCCATCTGCGGTACCGCATCTGCGGCCCCTTTTCCACAGATGCAAAAATACCAGATACCAGCAAACCAGAAATTCCACAACTCCAAAATTTATCCCGATAGCCATCCAAAATCACCCCGAGGCCCCCGGGACCTCAACCAAAAACACCGATATCAACTAATACCTTATTAAAACTTGCTCGAACTATCAAAACACCACAGTTAACACAAAAATCATCAAATTACATCAAAATTCAAGCCTAAGTTCATCTAAATCTTCCGAAACTCGCATTCGATTAAAAACCTAACCAAAACACTCCGAATAAATTGAAATTTTGCACACACATCCCAAATCACCTACCGAAGCTACTGGAACTCTCGGAATTCCATTCCGACCCTCGAATCAAAATCTCACCTATCAACCGGAATTCGCCGAAATACCAACTTCGCCGAAATACCAACTTCGCCAATTCAAGCCAAATTCTACACTGAACCTCCAAAATCAATTCCGATCACACTCCTAACTCACAAATCTTCCCCTGAAGCTAATTGAACCAACAGAATTCATATCTGATCCCTCTAACATACAAGTCAACTTCCGGTTGACTTTTCCAAACTAAGTCTTCCATAAAGAGACTAAGTGTCTCATTTCGTATCAAAACCAGTCCAAATCAACTCTAACACACCAAATTCCGATAACGAAACAAGAAGAAGCATAAAATAGGGGAAACAAAGTGGTAACTCAGGAGACGACGGGTTGGGTCATTACAAAGGGGTAATTTCTATCACGATCCAAAAAACCACTAAGGGCCGTGATGGCGCCGGACAGCACTGTCAGGCAAGCCAACCAAAAATACTTATTTGAATCCTCGTTTTAAATATTTCAAAAATCACTTCTTTATCATTTCAAACGATACATAGTAAACTCCATTGAATAAGTAATAAAACATTTTAAAATTTTAAATCTCTGAATAATCCCATAGATATCCCCAGAACCCGGTGTCACAAATGCATGAGCTATTTCTAAGAAATAATACAATACAACATACATCCAGAATACAATGGACAAAAAGTAAATACAATATACTGGAAGGGACTATACTAGCTGCGGGCCGCCTCGAGTAATTCAAATCACCTAGTCCCAGTATCATCCATGTTGCTACGCTCAGTAGGCCACTAGTAGTAGGTTTTCCTGTGCAACAAAAATGCACACAAGTGTAGTGTAAGTACAAAAATAACGTGTACTTAGTAAGTATCTATGATCACCGAAATAGTCATCACTTATTTTAAATTAAATTCTATGTTTTTTAGGCTTGAAAATCTCATTTAGAGTCACCTCGAATTACGTGTGCAGTTCTGACACGTAACCAGAAAGCTTAAATAAGAAAATCTATGAAAAATTATAAAATTTTGTTATAAAATGAGTTAATTTGACTTCGGTCAATGTGTTGGGTAAATCGACCCAGACCAATGATTTGATGGTCCTGGAGGATCCGTAGGAAAATATAGGACTTGGGCGTATGCCCAGAATCAAATTCCGAGGTCCGGAGCCTGAGAAATAAATTTTGAAAGGAAATTGTTTAACGAAATTTGAAATAAAATTTGATTAGAACATGTTAGTTTCAGGCATGTATTTTGGTTCTGGCGCTCGGTACAAGTCTTATGTATGACTCAAGTCATTTCTATAAAATTTGGTAAAAAACGGACGTTGTTTGACGTGATTGGGACCTAAATTGCTAAAGTTGATGTTTTAAGAAGTTTGAGAAAAATGCTTTGATTTTGAGGTTTAATTTTTTGATAATGATGTTATTTTGGCGATTTGATCGCACAAATAATTTTGTATGATGTTGCTGGGTTAGTACCTGTGTTTGTTAGAAGCCCCGAGGGTTCGGGAGTGTTTCGGGAAGTTTTGAACTTGAGAAAAAGTTGCAGATTTCTGCTGTTAGTGTCCAGGGATTTTACCCTTCTCGTTCGCGTGACCCACTCGTGAATGCGTACGGAAAAAATCTTAAGAGCCCATTTTGCTTCTTCACGAACACGAAGGTTGAGACGGAATGCGAAGCTGAGGGGGGAGACCCTTCGAGAATGCGTCCCTCCACTCGCGAACGCGTAAGGTTGAGGGGAGGGGTCACCTTTTGTTCATCGCAAATGCGACCACCGGTACGCTAATGCGTAGGCTTGAGGATCCAAAGCTCAGCGAAAGCGAGCCTTTTCACGTGAAAGTGAATGCCTGGCATGCCTGACTAATTGCAAACAGGATGAGCCTATCGCGATCGAGAAGGGAATTTTCACCCAGTGATTTTTAAAAGCCAAAAATAGAACACTTGCGTGATTTTATAAAAGTTCACAACCCCTTCTTCTCCAAAGCTCTTAGGCAATTTTTGAAGCAATTCTTCACCATAATCTCTTGGTAAGTAATCTTTAACTTATTTTCTTCATTTTCCATTAACACCCATTAGATTTCTAGGCCTAAATCATGTGAATAAGGGTAGAAAATTAGGGATTTGGGTAGAACTAGGGCTTTTTGATTAATTGTGATTTATAACTCGTTTTGGGGTCGAATTCTAAAAATAATTATATATTTTGGCTGGTGGGTAAATGGGTGGTTTGATTTTGGTCTGGACCTCATATTTTGACCAAGCAGGCTCGGGGTCAATTTTTGGGTTTTTGGGAAGAATGATTAGAAAGCTATATTAATCCTTGAAATTGGATTGTTTAGCGTTTATTGATGTTATTAAGTATATTATGTATAGATTCGATTGGGTTGGAGCCAAATTTGAAAGGAAAACTGGTGATTGAGGCTTGAGTTGGCCGTGGAAGTTCGAGGTAAGTGTTTGGTGTAACCTTAGTTTGAGGGATTAGGAGTCGAGTCCTATTTGCTATGTGATTATAGTTGAGTACGACGTATAGACATGATGATGAGTATCTATACGTTGGTGTCTAGCATGACCGTTAGTCTTATAATGTGATTTTCATGATTTTGTTGAACAATCTATGCTTTACAAGTGATTTCTATTTGTTGTTAAAAGTTAAGGAAGTAATTGTGACTTTTGAACATCGACGAGCAATGGCTCAAGTTATATTACGAATTTGTGAAAGTAAGTGAGTTGATTGAACCCTTTGGAGCATTGGATCAAGTGGTAAAGCGAGTTGTGAAGTAAAAGTGAAAAGATAAAGAGTTATTAAATTGTTCCCTTGCCAGGATATTGTTGCTTGTTTGGTTATATCCCTTGTCAGGATATTATTGCTTGTTTGGTTATCTCCCTTTCCGGGATGTAGATATTGTTGATGTTGTTCCTTTGCTGATAATTAATTGTTTAATTATTGCTCCCTTACCGGGATTCCTATTATAATATTATTTATTCCCTCGCCCTATTGTTGTGATTGTTTTTTGGGTGAGGAAGAGTGATAAAGTACGAAGGGTGATGCCGTGCATTGTTGTTTTAGGAGGAAAGATTATAAAGCACGAAGGGTGATACCATGTATGATTATGAGGAAAGAGCATAAAGCACGAAGGGTGATGCCGTGTCGCATGATGTACCAGTCCGTGCTGATTCGATTGATTATTTGGTGAGGAAAGACAGTAAAAGCACGAAGGGTGATGCCGTGCACATTTCTATTATATATTTGCTTTGGTGAGGACGAGAGTAAAAGCACAAAGGATTATGCCGTGCATTTATTGATTCATGATTCCTTATTGGCATCCAAGTTATGTTGTTTCTTTCCTTACTTGATGCCTTTCTATTCAGAACTGTTATCTCCCCTACAACATGTTTCCACTTCCCAAATTGACTGGTTATTTTTGTATTTTCTTTTCTGCTGTATATATTTAAACTGCACAAATTTTATTTGGCAGTCTAGTCCAAGCCTCATCGCTACTTTGCCGAGGTTAGGCTGGACACTTACCAGCACACGGGGCCGGTTGTGCTGATACTACACCGTGCACTGTGTGCAGATCCCGAAGCAGCTTTCAGACAAAAATTGGAGGGCTTCCTTCAATCCACCCGGAGACCCAAGGTAGACCTGCAGGCATCTGCGGGCCCTGGCATCTCCCTCTATCTCTATTTCTTGTTTGCTTCTCTTTTTTTCAGAAACAGTGTACTGTTATTCTTCAGACATTGTATGTAGTAATCTTAGATAGTCTGTGGCACTGTGACACCAGATTTTTGGTATTTAAGGTTTTAGAAGTTGTAATAGACGTTGATTCCAGATATTTTATTATTACCTTCCGCTTAATTATTTAAGGTTCCGCTGATTTCATGTTATCGCTTATATTTGTTAAAAGAAAGTAATTTGTTAATGAAGTAAGTAGTTATGTTTTGGCTTGCCTAGCTCCCAATAGTAGGCACCATCACGACTCCCGAGGGAGAGAAATTCGGATCGTGACAAGTTGGTTTCAGAGCTCTAGGTACATGGGTCTCACAGTTCACAAACAAGCTTAGTAGAGTCTGAGGGATTGGTACGGAGACGTCTGTATTTGTCCCCAGAGGCTACAGAGCTAGGAAAAATCTCACATTTGTTCTTTCTTGTCGTGCGGTTTGGTTTCTCAATGCTAAGTCAATTTCTACTATGTTCTTTCGCAGATGGTGAGAACACATAATTCCTCATCTACCGATCAGCTGTCCAAGCCTCCAACAGCTCCCACGAGGGGATGAGGATGAGGCTAAGGCTATGCTAGAGGCTGAGGTAGGGGCAGAGCTCAACCCAGGACAGCAGCACCCGTAGAAGAGCCTCGGGTTGATTTTGATGATAAGGTCCCGACCCCAGCAGTTTCGGTGGGCCCAGCTAGGGTCCTAGAAGGGTTTATTGCTACCCCAGTCCTTTAGGATGCTCTGGTCCGTCTAGTGGACCTTATGGAGAATGCCACTAGGGCAGGTTTACTTCCTGTAGCACCAATCATCTCTCAGGCTAGAGGAAGAGCCCAGACTCCTGCTACTCACACTCCAGCGCCGGTAGCTCCCCAAATCAGACTCCAACGGCTTGACCAGTTGGAGCAGTTTAGCCGAGTGTGGTAGCTCAGACCAACATGGTGTAGCCATGTCTACCGATGCTTTGTGGAGATTGGATAGGTTACCAAGCTCTTTACTACTACCTTCAGCGATGCATCTACTGAGGATCCCTAGGATTATCTGGACAGTTGTCATGAGGTTCTTCGGAACATGGGGATTGTTGAGATAATTGGGGTTGATTTTTCTATATTTTGCTTATATGGATCCACTAAGACTTGGTGGAGGGATTATTGCTTAGCTAGACCAGCTGGATCACCAGCCTTGACCCGGGAGCAGTTCACGCAGCTATTTCTGGAGTTTTCCCTATTGCACAGCGAGAGTCCTATCGAAGGCAGTTCGAGTATCTCCAGTAGGAATCCATGACTATCACCCAGTACGAGACCAGATTCATATATTTAGCTCGCCATGCCCTTATTATACTTCCCACAGAGAGGGAGAGAGGGAGAGAGAGACGGTTTATTGATGGACTCATTCAGACGATTCATCTCCAAATGTCTAAGAAGACTGAGAGTGAGATATCTTTCCAGGAGGCGGCCAATGTGGCCCTTAGAGTTGAGATGGTACTATCACAGTGGATGGTCATGGGGCAGACAAGAGGCCCTGTCATTCAGGCAGATTCAGTGGTAACTCGTCTGGAGGTAGAGATTCTTATGATAGAGGCCATCCTCCTAGGCCTTTTTAGTCAGCACTTCAGGTTTCTCACAGAGCTTCAAGTAACGAGGTCCCCAGATGCAGTATTCCGATTGGCAGTCCAACTGTGCACCACCTACTTCTATCAGTGCACCGCCGCTTCAGAGTTTTTAGGGTGGTCATTCAGGTCGCCAGGGCTAGTAGTCTTAGCAGCCGAGGGCTTGTTACACTTGCGGTGACCCGGGCAATATTGCTAGGTTTTGCCCTCGAGCACAGAGTAGCTCTCAGCATCAGGGCTCTCATGCTATGGTACAGGCTTCAGGTGTTCCATAGAGGTGGAGCTCAGGCCGCTAGAAGTAGAGGCCAGCCAGTAGCAGGCCGACCCAGAGATATGGTTTAGGGTGGTAAGGCCCAACCCCGATGTTATGTTTTTCAGGCCAGGCCCAAGACTGAGGTTTCAAATACACTTATTACAGGTATGGTTCTAGTTTATGATAGAGATGCTTCAGTGTTATTTGATCCAGGGTCTACGTATTCGTATATGTCATCTTATTTTTCACCATACCTGGGCATGCCTAGTAATTCATTGAGTGTTCCTATTTATGAGTCTACACGGGTGGGTGATTCTATTGTGGTCAGTCGAGTCCATCGTTCTTGTATTGTGGTGATTGGGGGTCTTGAGACTCGTGTAGATTTATTTCTTTTAGACATGGTTGACTTTGATATTATATTGGGGATGGACTGGTTATCACCTTACCACGCTATCTTGGACTGCCAAGCCAAGGCTGTGACCTTAGCTTTACCGGGTATGCCTCTTTTAGAGTGGAGAGGGACTCATGTTCATTCAGCCCGTTATGTTATGTCTTATGTGAAGGCTCGACGTTTGGTCGAGAAGGGGTGTTTGGCCTATTTTGGCATATGTTTGTGACTCTAGCGCTGAGGTTCCTTCTATTGATTCTGTGCCCGTTGTTCATGAGTTTCCTAAGGTATTTATTTCAGACCTACCGGGTATGCCAACCGACAGGGATGTTGACTTTTGCATTGATTTGGCTTCGAGCACTTAGCCCATTTCTATGCCGCCGTATCTTATGGCCCCGCCTGAATGGAAAAAGTTAGAGGAACAGTTGCAAGATTTGCTTGAGAAGGGTTTCATTAGACCTAGTGTTTCACCTTGGGGTGTGCTGCTGTTGTTTGTCAAGAAGAAGGATGGGTCAATGAGAATGTGTATTGGTTACCGGCAATTGAACAAGGTATCAATCAAGAATAAGTATCAGCTGCCGAGGATTGATGATTTGTTCGATCAATGTTAAGGTTCCAAGGTATTTTCAAAGATTGACTTGTGATCTTGCTACCACCAGTTGAGGATTAGGGCATCCGATATCCCTAAGATAGCTTTCCGCACTCGGTACAAGCATTATGAGTTCTTGGTCATGTCATTCGAGTTGACAAATGCCCCAACAGTGTGATGACCCGACCCGTCGTCTCATGAGAACTGCTCAGTTTCCCCCGTTTTATGCTTCTTCATGTTATATTATCAGTATTTGGTGTGTTAGAGTTGATTTGGATTGGTTTTGGTAGGAAATGAGACACTTAGTCTCTTTAAGGAAGGTTTGGTTTGAAAAAGTCAACCTGAGGTTGACTTATGAGTTATAGGGCTCGGATGTGAATTTCGGTGATTCGGTTAGCTTCAGGGGATGATTTGTGACTTAGGAGTGTGATTGAAATTGATTTTGTAGGTTCGGTGTAGAATTAGGCTTGAATTGGCGAAGTTAGTATTTTGGTGATTACCGGTTGATAGGTGAGATTTTGATTCGAGGATTGGAATGGAATTTCGAGAGTTGTTGTAGCTTCTTTAGGTGATTTGGTATGTGTGTGCAAAATTTTAGGTCATTCGGACGTGGTTTGGTTGGTTTTTTTGATCGAATACGAGTTTTGGAAGAATTTGAAGAACTTTGGATTGGATTTGATGTAATTTGATGGTTTTAGTGTTAATCGTGGTGTTTTGATGATTGGAGCAAGTTTGAATAAG
The DNA here is from genome assembly GCA_026770625.1 of Nicotiana glauca. Taxonomy (NCBI): domain Eukaryota; kingdom Viridiplantae; phylum Streptophyta; class Magnoliopsida; order Solanales; family Solanaceae; genus Nicotiana; species Nicotiana glauca. Next base: position 131,454 of record MU731739.1, read on the forward strand.
TATTGGATCATGTTTGTGTTTTTGGTTGAGGTCCTGGGGGCCTCCGGGTGATTTCGTATGGTTAGCGGGATGTTTGGAGTTGTAAAATGGGGTAGAAAAATTGCAGAGTATTTTTGTTCTATGCGATCGCAGAAGGTGTCATGCGATCGCATAGAAGGAATTTGAGGGTCTGTTTGGTTGTGCTATGCAATCGCGGTGGAAGGCTTGCGATCGCATAGGGTAAAGACCTTGTGCAATGCGATCGTAGGGGTGCCTATGCGATCTCATAGGGTTAAATCTGGGGGTAGAAAATTTGTTTTATGCGATCGCGTGGGATCTAATGCGATCGCATTGAAGATTCTACAGTGACCTGGGTAGAATGTTTTACAACATTTCGTGGGTGATTTTGAGGCTCATTTACTCCATTGTTGATGTTTTTGAGAGCTTTTTGAATGAAATTGAATAGGGATTCAAGAAGAATCGATTGGAGGTAAGATTTTTGAAATTAAAACTCGTTCTTATTGTGAAATCCATCTGGAAATTCATGCAAATTAAGCCTAAAATTGATGAAGGGCTTGAGTTTTTTTTGATATATCAAATTGGTATTTGATAGGTCATTTGAGCTCGTATTTGAGAGTTCTTGGTATGTATGAACTCGTGAGAAGATGATGAATCCATTGATGTTAAATTTTCTGATTTTTGAGAAGTGGGTCCAGGGCTCAGGTTTTGCTATTTTTGAGATTTTTGCTATTTTTCGATTGTTTTTGATTGGGTATTGTCCCAATTGCATATTGTGATGTATTGGCTCTGATGTTGGATAGATTCGACGTGCGTGGAGACCGGTTTGAGGGGCAAAGGCATCGCGAGCTAGAGATTTCACCGGTTCGAAGTGAGTAATGATTGTAAATGATATCCTGAGGGTTTCAAACCCCGGATTGCACATCGTAGTGATATATTGAGGTGGTTTGCACGCCGGATAGTGGGCGTGGGGTAAAGCACCGTTGGGGATTGTGACTTGGTCCGTCGCGATTGATGATTTTACTGCGTATTTGACTAGAATTTATTTGTTATCACTGTTGTTTGGGCTAATTTCCTTATTTGGGCTTCGTGCCAATTATTTGAATCCTTCGAATATTATTTTCACTGTTTCCTCACTGTTTTGACTTCTTACTTAAACTCAGTCATATTGTTTCTCCACTATTTTACAACTCAACCCTTTTACTCATATTTGAGTCTTAAATGATATTTTAAATGATAATCTAGGCTGAGGGCTACTGTTTTACGAATGCCCGAGGGGCTTGTGATGATGTTCTGACTAAGTGTGGCCGAGGGCCAGATGTGAGGATACACTAATTGATGTGAGGCCGAGCGCCTGGATGTGAGGGTTGTATATGGGTCGGGCTGCACGCCGCATCAGTATATTATAGGGATTGGGCTGCACGCCGCAATGATATAGCGTTTGGGTTGTAGGAGCCCCTCAGGAGTCTGCACCCCCGCAGTAAGCACGGGTACCCATATGGATTGGGCTGCTCGCCGCAGCGAGCTATGGATCGGGATGCACGCTGTAGCGATATGTAGATCAGGCTGCACGCCGCAGCTGTTACTATATGATACTGTTCAGAGTATGATCTGAGAGAGAGAACCCGAGGGGCTGAGAGTGTTGTCGAGAGTGAGCTCGAGGGGCTAGTATTGTATTTAGGTATTGCCCGAGGGGTGAACTTTTATGTGCTCATCTTGCATACTTATTTTCCTTTTTACCTATTGTACTGTGGTATTTGTGCCCGAGGGGTAGATTTTTTGTGCTTATCAGCACTAACTGTTTGAAATCATTTTTGTAATTATTGAAAAGATCATTTTAAAAAGAGATTTGAACTGAGCCAATGTATTTCTAAAGATTTCACAGATATCATTATTTTCTCAGAAAATTGTACCCAGCTTCTATATAGCATGTTGGTTGCTTTATATGATTTCTTGTTGCTCAGTTATTATTTACTTTTATTACTCACTGAGTTGGAGTACTCACTTTACTCCATGCACCTCGCGTGCAAATGCAGGTATTTGTTGACCCGGTAGCAGGTTTTGAGCTGGTTGAAAATTTTGCTATCGTAGCTGAACAAGGTGACCGTCAGCGTTCCCGGCACCAGATTTCTTCCTTTGATCCTAAATTCTATTCTGTATATTACTGGCCTTGTAGTTGTATTTCGACTTATCTAGATGCTCGTGACTTGTGACACCTCGGTTTGGGCTGTGTTTGGTTGTACTTTCGCCAAGTAATATTATTCAATCATCTTTAAAAAAATTTTATATATGTTTTCTATTTTTGACAAAGGCAAATAGGGTTGGTTTGCTGGCCTTGTCCTCACGAGAAGCGCCATCACGATCGGAGCGGCGTTTGGGTCGTGACAAGTTGGTAGGTCTCACGAGTCATGAGCAGGTTTAGTAGTGTCTCACAGATCGGTATGGAGACGTCTGTATTTATCCTCGAGAGGCTGCAGAACCTTTAGGAAAACTTCACATTCTTGGAATTCTCATCGTGCATCTTTAATTCATCTTCAAAAGAAACTTTTGAAATTCCTTCCACGTGTTCGTATGCGCGCATGAGCTCTCAGTATCAGATGTTCCTTGACGGCTTATGATTCCCGAATCAAGGGGCGAGATGTAATCTCCGTGAGTTTATGCTGGGCCAGTCTGGAGAACTTGAGGCCGGATCTTTGCCTATGGCTTGAGCACCGAGGTGCTAATTGTGTGAGCAAGTGTTTTGAACTTATACGTTCAGTATTGTCTCTGTTAGCCAGAACGGCAGTTGGATATCCATGTGATGAGTATTTTAGTACTGCGAGATGTATCTATATGACTTGGTAGTGACGAAGAAGTCTGCTGGGTAATAGATTAACTATTAAGTGTTTGATTCCTATTATGATTCGATGTGTAGCCCGAGTTTTGGGAATATTTTTGTGTCTCCTAGTTGGGGAGGGAAGTGCATTACATGTGGCGGTATGAGTTCAGACCCAGGAAAACTAAATGACTGTGCAATGTGTATGACGGTGGAAGGTATGGAGAAATACTAAATTGAGGCGAAGCATGTGGGTTATCTCCTGCGGAATGTTCTTAAGTGGTACGATCCCTAGGTATATGTTAGAAGATCTCATGTGTAATTGAAAAGTACGTGTTGAATTTTGAAAATTTGGGTCGCTTAAGAGAGTGGACTCAACTGATGTGGGGATGAATGCGAGATTTGCAGAGGATTACAATACTAGATGATCTGTGTTTTCACAAACTTGTAAATGATTTGAGTTTAATCTCACAATGGTATTGTGGCATCATTAGATTAAAATTGTTATGGGTTATTGAGTGTGTCCTGATATATGGCTTTGAGCCAAGTTGGGGAGGTTGCTGTTGATTAGCTAATTGCACGATTATATGCTATGTTGGTTCCGGTTTGAGGCGTGCTGGAAAATGAGTTCTGGTCGCGGAAATTCAGCCAAGGATGGCATGCGTGAAGAAAAAATTATGACAGAGGTCATATTGTGCTTTATAGAGTATGAGAATCACAGAATGTCTAGAGTGTTATTGGCAAACGATGCTCGGCGTGTAGAGCAGGAAGTTGCTTGGTTGTATTGGAATGAAGATATCATTTTCCGGTGTCGGTGTGCCAATGAGGCACGGGTGGTTCTGTCCGTCTGGTCAGGTGATTTGCAGTTTGAATAAGAGAGAATGACTTTCGAAAAAAGTTCTAATGTGTTCAAGAGTCTACATGGAACAATCAGTTATCTAAAAGTTGCATATGTGGTTAGAAACCGTGTTTTCATCGGAAGAGGTCTAGATTTGTGGTATTTCTATATTAATTATGGGATATATGCATCAGTATCAAGAAATTAAAGGCAACAAATTTAGATTCACATGAAGTTCTTCAGAATAAAGTGCTGTGGAATGTGGTGTTTTTGGGAATATTCGAGGGAGAGTATTCAGCGGCTCATAGGTTTCAGAACAGTGTGGTTCATGCTTGGGTCTCCTGTGGTAAGCCTGGGTAAGGAATTGTGGTACTACAGTAAGGGAGAAATATCAAGTTGATGATGAATCATAAGGGAAATTAGATAGATGGAATAGCTTGATAGTGGACCGAATCGGTATACTAAGGATGTGATTAATTCTTTGTGTGTGTTCGAGGCAATGAGTTCGTACAGGTATTGTGCAACAAAACTCTTGAGTTCTGTCATCTTGCTTAGCTCGGTTTGGATAGAAGGATTCAGTCCTGGCAGTTTAGCTTGTGCAAATGGAATTGGGAAAGAATTCTTGTTGGGTTTCAATATGGTTTGGAGATGTATATTTTCTATGGACATGCGGAGCATGGGATGCATAGTGATTTTCTTCTAGGTGGGACCAATGGAGAGTTCTTGACTGGTTGAGTACGTAGATCTTTATGGTTAGGAAGGGAGACAGAGTTCTCATGTTATCCTAGGGTGGTATGGTATATGCGGTATGTTGTGGAGGATCGAGATTCGTGTGTGTAAGGTTACGGTTCAGTTCTGAATGGAGATTCATTAAATTCTTAAGCAGCACGGGTAGTTTTAGGTGATTAGAGAATTGAGCTTCAGATGATTAGGGTGAATGATCTTCAGATGACTAAGGAAATGATATTGCTATTCATAGTGATTTGACGAGGGTATATATTTTAGAAAAGGGCAATGTGAGTAAGTTGATGGCACTTCGATAGTATTTGCGATACTTTCTTGTTAGGTCAATTGACGATATCTGATTTTGTTTGATGGCACAGGGGAAATTTTAGAATATCTTTCATGGAATGATTGGGGACTTGAGGTGTGATCATACGGCGGAATTCGGGACCAGGTATGGTGATTCGTGTGCTATATGGAGTTGAACACTGGGAGTTCTCAGGTACAGACTATGTTGTGGTTGTGGATCGTGTGTATTGGTACTGTTTACCAGCTATTGGGATTTGGAGGCCCGAATGATTCTTTCTTTGCTTGGTATGTTAGATTTTGGATATGATGTTGGGGTGTGGAGTGGTTGTCTCAATGATGGGTTATTCTACACTATTGCGCTATGGGCTATGCCAAAAAATGCCACGGGTTGAGTGGCAAGGTGCATCAAATTATGTTCTTACAGAGTGTCTTATATTCCAAAGACCAGTGGATGGCTGGGGAGGACTGCTTTTCTTAATTGGGCCTTCGTGATGGATGCCAGTGTAGAGGTTTCTACCATTGGTTCAGTTCCGGTGTTGAGGGACTTTTCGGATGCATTTCTTGTGGCCGGGCATGTCGCCGGGCGAGGTTGTGGATTTTAATATTGATTGGTGTCGGGAACCATATCGTACGGCTCCGGCAGGAGTTGTAGTAGTGGAAGGAGCACCTTAAGGCTCTTTGGTAATGAGTTCGTTGGCAGGCTGACGTGGCTACGTATTCAGCTTGAGTTGCTATTCTATGTTGTGAGGCGTTATGATTTGTTGATTATGGGCACATGTGGTGCAGTTATATTGGGGATTCATAGTAAAAGTCGAGCGAAAAGAGTAATTGGATGTTGCTCGGTAAATGGAGTGTTTGTTATGACCTATCGGGTTGCGTGTCGTATGTTATTTGTTTCACCGTGGGTGTAAAAAATTGCTTTGGTTTCAGACATCAAATTGTGCATGGCTGTCGATTTTGAGCAAAGTGACTTGAGGTGTTTCACGTGTAAGAGTGTTTGGATAGGATCGCGCATTGTAGCGAGGCTACGTGGAGATATGACCTTTCGGGGTTGATTCAGGTGTTCTATTCTATGATGTGAGATGAGGTCTCAGCCTTGTGTTGTGATGGTACTGATGAGCTTGAGGTACAATCATTTCGTCTAAGTCATTTTTCATGATTTGAGCATGTTCAGACCGTTTATTATTGGTGCGCGTATTATGCAAGTTGTGGCTTAGGCCTGTATTGAGGTGTCATATCACCACTCTGGGTACGCTAGAGGACGAGCATTTTTTTAAGTTGGGGAGGATGTGATGACTTGACCCATCGTCTCATGAGAATCGCTCTGTTTCCCCCATTTTATGCTTCTTCATGTTTCATTATCAGTATTTGGTGTGTTAGAATTGATTTGGATTGGTTTTGGTAGGAAATGAGACACTTAGTCTCTTTAAGGAAGTTTTGGTTTGGGAAAGTCAACCGGAGGTTGACTTATGAGTTATAGGGCTCGGATGTGAATTCCGATGATTCGGTTAGCTTCGGAGGATGATTTGTTACTTAGGAGTGCGATCGGAATTGATTTTGGAGGTCCGGTGTAGAATTAGGCTTGAATTGGCGAAGTTAGTATTTTGGCGATTTCTGGTTGATAGGTGAGATTTTGATCTGAGGGTCGGAATGGAATTCCGAGAGTTTCTGTTTCTTCGTGGTGATTTGGGATGTGTGTAAAAAATTTCAGGTCATTCGGACGTGGTTTGGTTGGGTTTTTGATCTAATGCGAGTTTCGGAAAAATTTAAAGAACTTAGGATTGGATTTGATGTAATTTGATGGTTTTAGTGTTAATCGTGGTGTTTTGATGATTGGATCAAGTTTGAATAAGGTATGGATCATGTTTGTGTTTTTGGTTAAGGTCCCGGGGGCCTTGGGGTGATTTCGGATGGTAAACGGGAAGTTTGCAGTTGTAAAATGCAGCAGAAAAATTGCAGAGTATTTTTGTTCTACGCGATCGCATAAGGTGTCATACGATCGCATAGAAGGAATTTGGGAGGCAGTTTGGTTGTGCTATGCGATCCCGATGGAAGGCTTGCGATCGCATAGGGTAAAGACCTTGTGCAATGCGATAGCAGGGGTGCCTATGTGATCGCGTAGGGTTAAATCTGGGGGCAGAAAAGTTGTTCTATGCTTTCGCGTGGGATCTAATGCGATTGCATTGAAGAAGCTACAGTGACCTGGGCGGAATGTTTTAAAACATTTCATCCGCGATTTTCGGGCTCATTCACTCCATTGTTGATATTTTTGAGAGCTTTTTGAAGGAAATTGAAGAGGGATTCAAGGAGAATCCATTGGAGGTAAGATTTTTGAACTTAAAATTCGTTCTTATTGTGAAATCCGTCTAGCAATTCATGAAAATTAAGCCTAAAATTGATGAACTAGGGCTTGAGTTTTTTTTATATTTCAAATTGAGATTTGATGGGTCATTTGAGCTCGGATTTGAGAGTTCTTAATATGTATGAACTCATGAGAAGATGAGGAATCCATTGATGTTAAATTTTCTAATTTCCGAGAAGTGGGCCTGGGGCTCGGGTTTTGCTAATTTCGAGATTTTTGCTATTTTTCGATTGTTTTTGATTGGGTATCGTCCCATTGGCATATTGTGATGTATTCGCTCTGACATTGGATAAATTCGACGCGCGTGGAGGCCGGTTTGAGGAGCAAAGGCATCGTGAGCTAGGAATTTCACTAGTTCGAGGTGAGTAATGATTGTAAATGATATCTTGAGGGTTTGAAACCCCGGATTGCACATCGTAGTGCTATATTGACGTGGCTTGCACTGCTGGGGATTGTCACTTGGTCCATCCCGATTAATGATTTTACTACGTTTTTGACTGGAATTTATTTGTTATCACTGTTGTTTGGGCTAATTGCAATATTTGGGCTTCGTGCCAACTATTTGAATACTTTGGGGATTATTTTAACTGTTTCCTCACTGTTTTGACTTCTTACTTGAACTCAGTCATATTGTTTCTCAACTATTTTACAACTCAGCCACTTTTACTCAGATTTGAGTCTTAAATGATATTTTGAATGATAATTTGGGCTGAGGACTGCTGTTTTACTAATGCCCGAGGGGCTTGTGATAATGTTCTAACTAAGTGTGGCCGAGGGCCAGATGTGAGGATACACTGACTGATGTGAGGCCGAGGGCCTGGATGTGAGGGTTATATATGGATTGGGCAGCACGCTGCAGTAGTATATACATATTGGATCGGATTACACGCTACAGTGATATAGCGCTTGGGTTTAAGAGCCCCTCCGGAGTCTGCAACCCCACAGTGAGCGCGGGTACCCATATGGCTCGGGCTACATGACACAGCATGCTATGGATCGAGCTACACGCCACATCGATATGTGGATCGGGCTGCATGCCATAGCGGTTACTATATGATATTGTTCTGAGTATGATCTGAGAGAAGAGCCCGAGGGGCTGAGAGTGTTGTCGAGAGTGAGCCTGAGGGGCTGGTATTGTATTGATGTATTGCCCGAGGGGCGAACTTTTATGTGCTTATCTTGTATACTTATTTTCCTTTTTAACTGTTATACTGTGGTATTTGTGCCCGAGGGGCGGATTTTCTGTGCTTATTAGCACTAACTATTTGAAATCGTTTTCGTAATTATTGAAAAGATTATTTTCAAAAGAGATTTGAACCGAGCCAAGGTATTTCTAAAGATTTCACAGATTTCACTATTTTCTCAGAAAATTGTACCCGTCTTCTATACAGCACGTTGGTTTTTTTACGTGATTTCTTGTTGCTCAGTTATTATTTACTTTCATTACTCACTGAGTTGGAGTACTCACTGCACCTCGCTTGCAGATGCAGGTATTTGTTCACCCAATAGCGGATTTTGAGCTGGTTGAAGATTTTCCTATCGTAGCTGAGCAAAGTGACTGCCAGCGTTCGCGGCACCGGATTTCTTCCTTTGATCCTAAATTCTATTTTGTATATTACTGGCCTTGTAGTTGTATTTAGACTTCTCTAGATGCTCGTGACTTGTGACACCCCGGTTTGGGCTGTGTTTGGTTGCACTTCCGCCAAGTAATACTATTGAATCATCTTTAAAAATTATTTATATATGTTATCTATTTTTGAGAAAGGCAAATAGGGTTGGTTGGCTGGCCTTATCTTCATGAGAGGCGCCATCATAACCGGAGCGGGGTTTGTGTCGTGACAAGCAGCTTTTGTGGATTTGATGAACCGAGTGTTCAGGCCTTATTTGGATTCGTTCGTGATAGTTTCCATTGATGATATATTGACAAATTCTCGCAGCCAGGAGGAGCACGAGCAACACCTTAGAGTGGTTCTTTAGACTCTGAGGGATAGTCATTTATATGCAAAGTTCTCGAAGTGTGAGTTCTAGTTGAGTTTTGTTGCATTTCTGGGTCATGTTGTGTCAGTAGAGGGTATTCAGGTTTATCCAAAGAAGATTGAGGCAGTTAAGAACTGGCCTAGACCAGCATCACCTATAGAGATTTGGAGTTTCTTGGCATTGGCAGGCTACTATCGTCGGTTCGTGGAGGGGTTTTCATCTATTATAGCATTGAGGACTAGGTTAACCCAGAAGGGTGCCCAGTTTAGATGGTCGGATGAGTGTGAGGCAAGCTTTCAAAGGCCCAAGACAGATCTGACTACGGCACCGATATTTGTTTTGCCCACAAGTTCAGGCCCTTATATAATATATCGTGATGCTTCTCGTATTGGGCTTTGTGCAGTTTTGATGCATGATGGCAAGGTCATTGGCTATGCATCGCGGTAGTTGAAGATTCATGAGAACTATTCAGTTCATGATTTGGAGTTGGAAGCTATAGTTCACGCATTGATGATTTTGAGGCATTAGTTGTATGGCGTGCCATGCGAGGTGTTCACTGATCACAAGAGTCTTCAGTATTTGTTCAAGCAAAAGGAGTTGAATTTGAGGCCAAGGAGGTGGTTGGAGTTGTTGAAGGATTATGATATCACCATCTTATATCATCCGGGAAAGGCCAATATGGTGGCCGATGTCTTGGGTAGGAAGTCAGCCAGTATGGGCAGTCTTGCTTATATTCTAATCGGTGAGAGGCTGCTTTCTTTGGATGTTCAGGCTTTGGGTAATCAGTTCATAAGACTGGATGTTTTAGAGCCCTGTCGTGTGTTAGCTTGCATAGTCACTGGTTTATTGGAACATATCCATGATCGGGAGTACGATGATCTTTGTGTGTCCTTAGAGACACGGTGCAACGCGGAGGTTCCAGGCACGTTACCTTAGATAATGATGGAGTTTTGAGATTGCACGGTCGAGTATGTGTGCCTAATCTGGATGGGCTTCCGAAAGTGGATTTTAGAGGAGGCCCATAGCTCTCGGTACTCTATTCATCCCGGTGCCACAAAGATATATCAGGATTTGCGGCAGCATTACTGGTGGCGAAGAATGAAGAAGGATATCGTAGCATATGTGGCGCGTTGTTTGAATTTTCAGCAGGTTAAGTGCGAGCATCAGAGGACTGGCGGTTTATTTTTGAGGATTGAGCTTCCCGAGTGGAAGTGGGAGCAGCTCGCTATGGACTTCTTTACTGGACTCCCACAGACCCGGAATAAGTTCGACGCAGTATGGCTCATTGTTGATAGGCTGGCCAAGTCAGCGGATTTCATCCCTATGGAAGTCTCCTATTCTTCTGAGAGGTTAGCTAAGATCTACATTCGGGAGATTGTTCGCCTTTATGGTGTGCCCGTATATATCATTTTGGACCGGGGTATGTAGTTTACCTCGCATTTTTGGAGAGCAGTTTAGCGATAGTTGGGCACACGGGTTGAGTTGAGCATATCATTTCATCCCCAAACGGACGGACAGTCCGAGTGGACTATTCAAATTTTTGAGGATATGCTCCCAGCTTATGTCATTGACTTTGGAGGTTTGTGGGATCAGTTTTTGCCTTTAGCAGAGTTTGCCTACAACAATAGCTACCGGTCGAGCATCCAGATGGCTCCTTATGAGGCTTTATATGGTAGGAGATGTCGGTCTCCGGTTGGGTGGTTTGAGCCGGGAGATGCTTGGTTGTTAGGTACGGATCTGGTTCAGGAGGACTTGGACAACGTCAGCATCATTTAGGGAAAGCTTCATACAGCTCAGTCCATGCAGAAGAGTTATGCAGACTGTAAGGTTCGAGATGTGGTTTTTATGGTCGGTGAACGGGTATTGCTTCGAGTGTCGCCTATGAAGGCGTGATAAGATTTGGGAAGAAGGCAATCTTGGCCCAAGGTTCATTGGTCCATTTGAGATTCTTGATCGAGTGGGAGAGGTGGCTTATATCCTTGCATTGCCACCGAGCTTATCAGCCGTGCATCCAGTGTTTCATGTGTCCATGCTTCGGAGGTATCACGGCGATCCATCCCACGTGTTAGATTTTAGCACTGTCAAGTTGGACAAGGACATGTCTTATGAGGAGGAGCCGATAGCTATTCTAGACATGCAGGTTTGTCAGTAAAGGTTGAAAAATTTTCCTCCTGTTCGTGTTCAATGGAGAGGTCAGCCTGCCGAGGCATTGACCTGGGAGTCCGAGTTCGATATGCAGAGCCGTTATCCCCATCTTTTTCCCAACTCAGGTACTTTCTTCTTATGTCTGTTCGAGGACAAACAATTATTTTAGAGGTGGAGAATGTGATGATCCAAACGTTCATCACTTGTTTTAAATTAAATTCTATGTTTCTGAGGCCTTGAAAACCTCATTTAGAGTCACTTCAAATTGCGTGCGCAATCTGGGCGCGTAGCCTGAAAGCTTAAATATGAAAATCTATGAAAAATTATAAAATCTGGTTATAAAATGAGTTAATTTGACTTCAGTCAACGCGTTGGGTAAACGGACCCGGACCTATGATTTGATGGTCCAGGAGTGTCCATAGAAAAATATAGGACTTGGGCGTATGCCCGAAATCGAATTCCAAGGTCCCGAGCTCGAGAAATGAATTTTTAAAGGAATTTGTTTTTTGAAATTGTTTAAGGAAATTTAAACTAAAATTTAATTAGAAAATGTTAGTATCGGGCCCATATTTTAGTTCCGGTGCCGGGTACAGGTCCTATATATGATTTAAGTCATTTATGTAAAATTTGGTGAAAAACGAATGTCGTTTGACGTGATTCGGACCTAAATTGCTAAAGTTGATGTTTTAAGAAGTTTGGGAAAAATGCATTGATTTTAAGGTTTAATTTATTTATAATGATGTTATTTTGGCGATTTGATCGCACGAATATGTTTGTATGATGTTGTTGAGTTAGGAGCCCCGAGGGCTCGGGAGTGTTTCGGAAAGTTTTGAACATGAGAAAAAGTTGCAGATTTCTGCTGTTAGTACCCAGGGATTTTACCCTTCGCGTTCACGTGGACCCAGTCGCAAACACGTAATGCAAAAATCCAAAGAGTCCATTTTTCTTCTTCACAAACGCGAAGGTTGAGACGCGAACACGAAGTTGAGGGGGGAGACCCTTCGTGAATGCGTCCCTCCACTTGCGAACGCATAAGGTTGAGGGGAGGGGTCACATTTTGTTCATCGCGAATGCGACCACTGGTACGCGAACGCATAGGCTTGAGGAGCCAAAGCTCCGCGAATGCGAGCCTTTTCACGTGAAAGCAAATGCCTGGCATGCCTGACTAATCGCGAATGGGATGAGCCTGTCGCGATCGAGAAGGGCATTTTTGCCCTGTGGTCGATTTTTGGGTTCTTGGGAAGAATGATTAGAAAGCTATAATTAAGCCTTGGAAGTGGATTGTTTAGCATTTTTTTATGTTATTAAGTCGATTATGTATAGATTCGATTGGGTTGGAGCCGAATTTGAAAGGAAAAGTGGTGATCGATGCTTGAGTTGGCCGTGGATGTTCTTGGTAAGTGTTTTGTCTAACCTTAGCTTTAGGGATTAGGAGTCGAGTCCTATTTGCCTTGTGATTATTGTTGAGTATGACGTATAGGCATCGTGACGAGTATCTATACATTGGTGTCTATCATGACCGTGAGTCTTATAATGGATTTTCATGATTTCGTTGAATAATCTATGATTTAGAAGTGATTTCTATTTGTTGTGAAAAGTTAAGGAAGTAATTCTGACTTTTGAACATCGAATAGCAATGGCTCAAGTTATATTACGAATTTGTGAAAGTAAGTGAGTTGATTGAACCCTTAGGAGCATTAGCAAAAGTGGTAAAGCGAGTTGTGAAGTAAAAGTGAAAAAAGAAAGATTTATTAAATTTTTCCCTTGCCGGGATATTATTGCTTGTTTGGTTATCTCCCTTGCCGAGATGTTGATATTGCTAATGTTGTTCCATTGCCGAGATTTAATTAGTTTATTTGTTTCTCCCTTGCCGGGATTCCTATTATAATCTTGTTTATTCCCTCACCCCATTGTTGTGATTGTTGTTTGGGTGAGAAAGAGTGATAAAGTACGAAGGGTGATGCCGTGCATTGTTGTTTTCGGAGGAAAGAGTATAAAGCATGAAGGGTGATATCGTGTATGATTGTGAGGAAAGAGTGTAAAGCACAAAGGGTGATGCCGTGCCGCACGATGAACAATTTCGTGCTGATTTTATTGATTATTTGGTGAGGAAAGAGAGTAAAAGTACGAAGGGTGATGTCGTGCATTTATTGATTCCTGATTCCTTATTGGTATCCGAGTTATGTTGTTTATTTCCTTACTTGATGCCATTCTATTCAGTACTGTTATCTCCCCCCGCAGCATATTTCCCCTTCCCACATTGAATTGTTATTTCTATATTTTCTTTTCCGATGTATATATTTAAACTGCACAGGTTTATTTGGAAGTCTGGTTCCAGCCTCGTCACTACTTTGCTGAGATTAGGCTGGACAATTACCAGCACACAGGGTCGGTTGTGCTGATATTACACTATGCATTGTGTGCAGATCTTGGAGCAGCTTTCGGACAGTAGTTGGAGGGCTTCCTTCTGTCCACCCGGATACCCAAGGTAGACCTGCAGGCATCCGCGGGCCCTGGCGTCTCCCTCTATCTCTATTTCCCGTTTCCTTCTCTTTTATTCAGAAACAGTCCACTGTTATTCTTCAAACCTTTTATGTCGTAATCTTAGATAGTATGTGACACTGTGACACCAGATTTTGGGTATTTAAGGTTTTAGAAGTTGTTAAAAGGAAGTAGTTTGTTAATAAAGTAAGTAGATAAGTGTTTGCTCGCCTAGCTCCCAATAGTAGGCGACATCACGACTCCCGAGGGAGGGAAATCTGGGTCGTGATAGTATCCCGCCTAATCTCAAAGAAGTAGAGACGAGATTTCAACTTCGACACTTACTAAAGGTCCAGTAATAGTAATATTAATGCGATGACTCACAAATTTATTAAGAACAATAGTAGATTCAAGTAAATTACTAAACAAGTAAAAGTTCCTCTGTATTAAAAGTCTCCGGATTCATAACCCATTTAATTAACAATTATCTCAAGTTGGGAGAGCAGATATTAGTATCAACAAATATCAAAGCAAGCAATACAAGCATGTGCAACTCATGCCGAGGTCATACGGCCTGATCCTACAACATTTAAAATGTCACTACCGAGGGTCGAGCAGCCCGAACCATAGATGTATCAATTACCCTGCTCGTGAATCATACATGCAACGCGGTCAAATTTAAATAAACAATCATCTTGCTCACATATCATACATGCGACGCCGGTACACATAGAAACACATGCTCAGCGGTAAATTAAGAATTTTACGGGAATAATTATCCCATTAGAAGTCAATTCTATTTTAATGATTTAAGGAATGAATTTTAATTCTCTTAGAAATTCATTTACCAATTCAATAGGATTTAAGCAATTCAAACTGTCAATAGCATTACAAATATTCCATGTACAGCATGATTTTGGGTCCTAGACTACCCGGACAATAACATAATAGTAGCTACGCACGGAATCTCGTCACCTCGTGTGTACGTAGTCCCCACAAATAGGAGCACATAACTAGTTAATTCACCTATGGGGATAATTCCATCTTACAAGGTTATAAAGGAGACTCACCTCGCTTCGAAGATCAATAACCGACATTCCACGCCTTTTTGAAGAGTTGAATCGTTGCTAAATACTCCCAAAACTAGTCAATGACTATGAAAATTCATTAATATACGATAAACTACTCATATTAATCCAATTTATAATAACTCCTAACCCCGATAGAAAAGTTGACAAAAATGCCCTCAGGCCCGCATTCCCGGATTTCCAAAATTTTTGAAGAATAAGTATACCCATAGCCTCACGAACTCAAATATATAATTTTCTCTAAATTCTATACCCAAAATCGTGGCTAAATTCCAAGAATATAAATTTTTAGGTCTTTCTACCAAAACCCCAAATTTCTACCAATTTACATGCAAAAATCCATACATAATTGATGTATTTAACTCAATATGGGTGGGATTATCTTACCTTATCATTGATGATGAAAAATCCCACTTAAAGATCTCCAAAATTTCCCACACCAAATGAAAAATTGGGGCAAATGACCAAACCCCAGATTTTTAAAAGAACCACTACCTCCAGCACTTTCCGCATCTGCGGTCCTATGACCGCTTCTGCAGTTCCGCAGGTGCGGGCCAACCTTTCGCTTCTACAGTTTCTTGTAGGTCAACTTTTTCCACTTCTGCTACCTTTCTAACGTAGATGCGGTCCTGCATCTGTGGCAAAATAACCGCATTTGCGGTCCCAGCTCTCTTCACATCTAACCGCCTCTGAGATTCTCTTTATCGCTTCTGCGGGGCCGCTTCTGCGGTAAATCCTCCGCATAAACAGTTATATTAGCTACCAGACCACTTCAACTATCTCCAAAATTCCAATTTCGATCCGTTAACCACCCGAAATCCACCCGAGGCCCCCGGGACCCCAATCAATCATGTTAACCGGTCCCAAAATACATTACGGACTTGTTTGAGGCCTCAAATCATATCAAACAATGCTAAAACCACGAATCGACCTCCAATCCAAGATTTATGAACTTTAGAATTTCTAACTTCTACTTTCGATGTTTAAACCTATTGAATCACGTCCTATTTACTTCACATTTCGCGCACAAGTCATATTCTACATTACGGTTCTACTCCAACTTCCGGAATCGAATTCCGACCCGATATCAAAAAGTCCACTTCCGGTCAAACTTCTCAAAAACCTTCAAATTTTTAGCTTTAGCCAAATGACTCCAAAATGACCCACGTACTTCCGAATTCACTTCTGATTGCGCTCCCAACTCCAGAATCACCATATGGAGCTACTCCCTGACTCGGAATATCAAACGGACATCGATAACACTGAAATTCATTTCAACCCAAACTTATAAAGTTTATTTCAAAATATTAACTTCCATAATAGGCGCCTAAACGCTCCAGGGTCATCCAAAACCTGACCCGGACATAAGCTCGAGTCCGAAATAATCATACGAACTTGCTGGAACCTGCGAATCATGATTCCGAGGTCCTTTACTCAAAAATCCGATCTTAGCTGATTCTTTCAACTTAAAGCTTCTGAAATGATAATTTACTCTCCAAGTCAACTCCGAGCTTCTGAAATTTAATTCTGACCACGCTTACAAGTCAAAATGCATGATTTGAAGCTGCTCGTGGCCTCGAACTGCTGAACCGTGCGCTAGGGCTCAAAACGATTGGTCGGGTCGTTACATCCTCTCCCACTTAAACATATGTTCATCCTCGAACGTGCTAAGAATTGCGCTGGAGTTGTCAGAAATCGCTTTTTATCACCTCGAGCACCTACCCGTGCTATCATAACACAACTGGGAATTTCTACTTGATCACTCCGAAGATATCCTTTTTCATTTAAGCACGTAAGCATCAGACCCCAATTCCAATATCCGAAATTCTTCACCAGGCTTATTTCCAACATACGAACACCGCATAAATCACCATACGCTGCACCAGAACATGATTGCTCACCCTTTCGGAATTCACACCATGCACCACATTACTCACAAGACCATAATAACACTCTCTGGTCATACTAGTTGACATTTCCCGGATCTGATGCTCACAATGCACCCCATGACATATAAGGTCCTATTCCAACTCTCGCAATGCCTCCACGACAAAAGGGATGCATAGAAATTCATAATCAATTGTCGAATCAACGATTCATAGGTTCTATACTCTACCAAGAACCATCACCTCTTTCTGAGACAAATAATGGTCTTTGCTCTTTAATATACTTCACATACTCAGCTTGCACTGATTCTATTTCCAATGATCTCGTCTCACCCAGTACGAACTGCTCAAGCAAAAAGCCACCCCGGACATGATCAAACGTCTCATATGCTGCCACAATGTGCCAATAGGCTACCAATTCGAATGCCATACAAAGGAAGATGAACTCTAGAAGGAACTACTCAACTCACGCACTAATACAGACTTTCCTTAGAAAATAGGAAGTAAGGCATATAGAAATAGCTTATAGAAAACTATACTCAACATCACATTGTTGCAGTACGCAACCCGATCCAAATAACATAGCACTCACCTAAGGAGATGCAAATCGAGCTAGATTGCTCATTACAACAAAATGTCGAATATCGGTTATAAACACACTAAGTGCATAATACCATCCCTGAGGGAACATATAGCGCTATAAACTACAAAACTGAAGCACAACTGAGGTATGATATACGATCTGAATCTCGAGATCCATCCTGCTCATATAACCTCATCGCTACGTGGAACCTAAACACATAATAAATTTACCAAGCCGTCTCACAACTCATACGACACAATATATCATTACATGAAATAGCTGGCAACGAACTAACACCCCAACTACTCTTCCATAAGGAGCGCATTGCTGAAATGAATACATCTGTCTTGATATAAAGCCCATATTCACATTAAATTCATCCACAAACTTCAAGTCGAATTTTGATTGCACCAACTAGCCTAATAACCTTTCATAGGTCCATAATAACCCTCTTTTCTCGCTCAAAACACATAAGAACATCCATCATAGTCAGAGAAATCATCCGCGGTCCACAACTCAACAGATCAAGTTCCCTCTAGGAATCAATACCCAAATCGATGATATCACCACAATCTTCATACTTGGTTTAACTCTTCAATCAATCAAGTGACTCTATGCCATACCTATACAACCTTCCCGTGAAGCACACTCCCATAACCTTCTGTAATAGATAACAAGTTTGTACATCCAGACCCCCGACCGTGCTAACGGTAAAAGCGATCAAGAATCTATATCCAAGATGCAAGGACCTTTTCAAAAAACAACGATCTCAGCTGACGCTAAAGACAATACCAACCTCCTTTAAACATCGAAACTACTTTCCTGCTCATCCGAGCTTGTGTCATCCTTGTTAACACCAAACTGCAACCATGATACTTGCTTCAGATTCCATACCACTCACTGCACCAACATGTCAATATTCAATAGAGCACGATTCCCATCATAACCTCGGAACAACTAATGGATTAACACTTCATCGTATAAAAACCCTTCACTTAGCTCACTTCAGTAGAACCATAGCAACACATAGGTGAATCCTTATAACCGTAGAATGTGCAAATCTCTAAGTAGTGGTCTAAGACACCATAGCCCTTCCAGAATTTGCCTTCACATAATAGGACATAACAGTAGAATACTTCTGAATAACATCAATTACGGCGGCCGACAGGCCTTGCACATATCGCCACAAATCACTTGCATAATTTGCTAAAGGAATTGATTATTATGGCTAACTAGTATATCTCCTTCCAATTTATCCTTGATGTCCTTAGAAATAATAACAAATCCGTTCAACACATGACACACTCCATCCACACTCATCTTGAGTGACCTTGAATCACGAGACCGTGCTGTCTCAAATCCCCCCAACCATTTTATACCTCCCAATTGCTACACTGCAAGTCAAAACATCATTGAACATCCTATACCCCTTCTCATAAACTGCTACCAAGGTTTATTCTTAACCGTACTTATAGGCTCGTAATCATTAATCAGCACGCTTTGCCCTTTTGAACCCTACTAGGACCGTTGCTGAGAGCCACCCGCTCTGACTTGGCCCCGAATATAATCAAGTCCATAAATCTTCTAGCACATGAATACCTCCTCGGCGAAGTACCCAGCAGAATCACTTCCCTTAAAACCCACATCTATACAAGGCATAAATCCTGAATCCTTCCCCAAGTCTGAACATGGCCAATAAGGCAAACCTTAGCACGCCTTTAACAATTCCTTTGATCGAATTACCACTTATGTTATTTTTCCTATAGCTGAAATGACACATAAATATGCTAATAATCATAAACCTCACAATTAATTAACCGGCAATCCATAATCATAGGCGGTGGGACTCTCCCACTTAGCCTAAAGCCATTATTACACAAATTCTAGAATTCACCATGATCCTTTCTCTCTTATTGACATAACCTTGCTCAATCGACTATCAAAATTCTCGAAATCTGTCTTCAAAACACTCTTGTTATATTCTAAATCATCAACCATATTCACATGATCGATCTATTTTTTGTATAGCCAATAGAACCCTTTTGCAGAAGCTTTACCAACCATGCGACTGCCGTCTTGCTCCCTGGAGATATTCCGCCTACAAAATCTACGTGTCGACGTCTTCCAACGTTGTTACACGGGGTGCAATCACAATGACATTAATGACCCATCTTGAGTCCAAGCTCTCTTTCTAGCTGCACGAGCCCATTCACCCCTCATGGACATCAATTAAATGCGGGGCAACATCATTTCTATTCAAAGTTAGGTTGTATCCTTCTCCATTCTAGCATCCCCTTTTCTATTACATCAAAATCTCCTGCCGCCTAATAGCCCATACTCGAAATTAATCCGCAGGCACAAATCACCAATCACTAAAATACCCTAATCACTCCAAACTCTCCCACTTTGGCGAAACTCACCCCTTTAGTCGACTACTCGACCTTTGCTTCTTTTGCCTGGCCTTCTAGAAATTTTAACTACCGCCTGACACTCCTCATATGCCCCTTCTAGTCTGTTGCTGCTCAGTTGTTGCCTTAAATAAAATATATCTTTGTGGCAGTTTAACACACAATTGCAGCTAACTTTACACCTTTCAGAAGATTATCTTTCTCATACCGTGGACATTAGAAACATTGATTCAACCCTGAACTACCGCACCCTACGATATCTGACAGCCGCATTTTCAATACTATTTCACAATAGCTTACCCCAGAGGCGAATTGTAGAAGATCATAAAATTGGCGAACTTAGTATGTTCAATTAGGACAACGACACCCCATCATAGAAGAAAGCTCCAGCACGCTCGCAAGTACCAAGTCTCATTAGTCCACCAGCCCACATCTAACCATTCTTAGTCCGATTATCTTTCCCCTACCGGGAATAAAATACTGAATCTCTAGATTATGCACTGAGTCAACCTCCCTTAAAGTCATTCACTGCCCCAACACATAGGCAAATGTCCTACCATTATATCAATACTGCAGAACAATAGGTTATAGCATCATGGCAACTTGTGCCTAGCCTCAGAGCTCTCAGAAAGTACCACTACTGAGCTGAAACGACAGAATATCTTTCCACAACATGACGATAATAGCTCAGACAACTATACATGGAGAAATACCCCGCACTGCATCGATAGTACCATAACAATTCTTCAATTCTTGATTTATAACAAAATGGTTCACATCACACAAGATTGAATTGGAAGGAACTAATGGCACAAGCCTCCATGGATCAAATTGAATGATGAGGAAACAAGAAGAGAAGTACTCCTAACAATCTGCAGCTTCCCGAGGATAAGTACAGACGTTTCTGTACCGATACGCGAGACTCTACTAGACTTGATCATGACTCGTGAGACACTAGGAATCCAGTGCTCTGATACCATATTGTCACGACCCAAAAACCCATTAAGGGTCATGATGGCACCGGACATCGCTGTCAGGCAAGCCAACCAAAAATACTTATTTAAATCCTAATTTTAAATATTTCAACAATCTCTTCTTTATCAGTTTAAGCAATACATTGTAAAGTCCACTGAATAAATAATGAAACATTTAAAAAATTTAAATCTCTGAATAAACCCACAGACATCCCCAGAACTTGGTGCCACAAGTGCATGAGCTGTTTCTAAGAAACAATACAATACAACATCCGTACGGAATACAAATAGATAGAAAGCAAATACAATATACTGGAAAGGACTATACTAGCTACGGGGCGCCTTGAGTGATGCAAATCACCTAGTCCCAGTATTATCCATGCTGCTACGCCCAGTAGGCCACTAGAAGTATGTGTGCCTGTGCATAAACAATGCACAGAAGTGTAGTACGAGTACAAAAATAAATCAATAAGTATCCCGCCTAATATCGAAGAAGTAGCGACGAGATAGCAACTTCAACACTTACTAAAGGTCCGCTAATAGTAATATTAACGAGATGACTCACAGATTTATTGAGAACAATAGTAGATTCAAGTAAATTACTGAACAGGTAAAAGTTCATCTCTCCGAATTCATATTTAATTAACAATCATCTCAAATCGGGAGAGTTTCACGACCCCAAATCTCGGTCGTGATGGCGCCCAACACACTGCTAGGCAAGCCCGACCAATTTACCAACCTTAACCCTTTTTCTACAATTTATGGTTCAATTAACACTATTAATTACTACGTCATCATACAGAAAGTCTGAGATATAGTCAATCATGCGGAAAAACCTAAGTAGAAATACTACCACACAGCCCGAATGATCAGGTGTCACAAGTCTGAGCCTCTAATACACGAGTGTCAACCTACTACATATTTTTCTAAATAAAATGCAGAATAAAACAAATAGGATAGATGGGAAGATCAGGACTGCGAATGCTATGCAGCTACCTTAATGCTCCCGGATACAATGCTCGACAGAGATAGTCTCCCTCAGCCTCAGTAGGTGCACCTGTATCTGCACACGAGGTGCAGGGAGTAAAGTGAGTATTTCCAACCCAGAGAGTAATAAACATAAATAAAGGCTAAGAGTAAGAAATCCTAAATAGGCACAAGATAAGTTATAATCACAACAATTCACCAGGTAATATAAATTAAGGTAACTAACGAATTAATAATGCTACAACAGAGAAATAAATAATGACAGTCAAAATATGCAATGTAGCACATAAACCGGTACACTCTAGTACTTACTACGGCGTGCAGCCCGAGCCATCCATTTATTTATCGTCAACGGCACTCACTGGGGTGTGTACAGACTTCGGAGGGGCTTCTACAGCCCAAGCGCAAATATCAAGCCATCTCGTGGCATCAAATCTGCGGTGCGTAGCCCGATCCCATAAATATAAATAATACTGCTGCGACGCGTAGCCCGATCCCATAAACAGTCCAAAATCACATAAGCCTCTCGTCACAATAGCAAATAAATTATTCAGCCCAAACTTTATAAGAAATATTATTTAAGTCCCAAGTTTTGACAAAAGTGGATAAGTTTGCAAAACAGTATTTAATACTAGGACTGAGTTCAATTTTCTATACACATGGTAAAAAACCATCCCTGAAGGATTCAAACAGTTGGCACGAAGCCCCAATTATGATAATTAATCCATTTATTAGGATATCAATTCAACTCCAAGCAATTAGGTAGTGTTTTCATTAAGCGGGACGGACCAAGTGACAATCCCCAATGGTGCTCTACCCCACGCCCGTTATCCAGCATGCAATTCACCTCAATATAGCACTATGAAGTGTAAATTCGGGGTTTCAAACCCTCAACACAGAATTTACATCTATTACTAACCTCAAACCGGCTATTTCTTTAATTTGCAATGCCTTTGCACTTCGAATTGATCTCATCTTGCGTCAAATCTATCAAAATCACACAAACATCGATGAAGCTCGATTTCTAAAAGACGGGGTTTTAGCCATACATATCTGAAATTCGCCCCTTAATGATTCTACAATGATCTAATACAATTATGTAACTTCAATCTACAATACCACATTCAGTAGGGCCAATATTAGTACTAAATCCCATGACTTATGTCATTTAGGTCTATTATCAAACATCTTATAGTCATAGATATTTACACCTCATAACTATAGTATTGGTTTCTCCAACTATCACCATTAACCAACAATTCATCCCATTATAATTCTTTAACAATCTATACTCCTAACATCACATGTGTGATCTACCATTCACACCCAAACCAACAAAATTCCATCAAATAAACACCTTTAAATCCCTACCATGTTCATGTATTTAAATTGGGAATTTATGGTCTCCAATCACCATACCATAAGTTGT